>JZKD02S1677945.1:553967-576743 GCA_000966675.3 Picea glauca
TTGTTGTGTTTTATTGTATGATTCCTTGATCACATACATAGGTTTATATTGAGTTTATGCTATTACTATCACTTTGGTTGGTTGTGTTATTTTATAGGTTCATCATTGTATGAGCATTGGAACGGAGCTAGCATGGCGATGGCGAGAGGAAGCGACATCTAAATGGTATGTCACTCATCCCTCTTTAGTTAGTAAATTCAATATCTAAAACTTAAGGAAAGTGTTATGTTCTGGTATGTTTTGTTTTAGATCCAGGTGAATCTAGGGAGATCAATGACATAGGCTTTCCATGAAACACCCAAATGATAGCCTTCTAACATCCCTCGTATCTCACAATAGATATTCATAAACATAGATACATATATATATGGCTCTCGTTGCTTCACAACTTTGACGTTTGGGGGTTTCGTCATGTAACCCTCTTCTCACCTCCAGAGTAGGTCAAATTTGAATTAACCATGGAGTGGATCCAATGGTCACGAGTGGTCCCGAAGCTCCTCCAGATCGACAACTCTCATCACTTTACAACTACAGGCTTCAGAGCTTATCAATGCATCATACCTCAAATTTCCCGGAGTGGGGCTCCGCCAAAGAACCTAACATTACTCCTTCACTAGACTTGATACAATGGTTGAGAGTGGCTCCCATTGGATTCCTATATCCATGGATCTCATCAATTCGTAACTCTGACATTCATATTTTTTTACGCTACGACATTTCTATTCTTCCGAAGTGAGACTTCAACAAAGTTCCATACGTGAAACCATCCATTTCTTAATGGAACGGTCAAGAAGGGGCCCCCAATGGACTCCCCATATCAATGGTTCATGACATTTCACGTCTTTGGTGTTCGAGAGTTTCAGAAGTTATGAATTTTAACATCTCGGAGCTTCAAGCTCCCAGAACTACGAAGCAAATAAGAGCTATCTCCCTTCAGAGTAGCATAGGGTTCCCAAACCCTGGTCATACAGAACCTATGAGGAATATCAGACTGTAATCTTTAATCTTAGCTAAGATTGGGTTAAGGCCTTGGGAATGAGCCTGTGGTATCTTAGGCTACTAGTTTGAAGGAATCACCCTTCAATTGACAAAATTTATGTTCTAAAATAGGGCAGGGAAATCTCATGGAATTAATGAGACTATGGAAGTCTCAATAAGTCTACTCCAACTTTGGAACTATGAGGTGACTTCCTGAGAAAAACACCTTGAAGGTTTTTTTTACCAGACCAGATACTAGGATTATTTCCTTACAACCATCAAACACAATATTTTACATAAGGATATCAAATAACCTTATAATCAATTTCACGCAAGGCACAAATTATGATGTCTATAGATAATCAAATCATGCATTCCAAATTATCTTCACAGGGAATAATAGGTACTTATCTAATACAAGATACAACCAACCAATTTTTTGTGGGTGTTCACCTCTCCACCCAACCATAGGCTCAGAGAAATTCAATCTTAGCACTCTGGACACCCCCATGCCAAACCATGATATCACTAGGGAACTCTCGTAGTTTCCCAGGGATTCCTTCTTTGTCTCAGCTTCTGCTCAGGTTTTGTTCTTTGCAAACTCTTATAGATTTATTTCTCTGTCACGGCCTCGACGAGGTTTATCATATGCTCTCCTCGTCTCATGGCCTTCTATTTATTCCCCGTTGGATATCTCTAGCGTTCTCTTCTCTGTCCATAATATTTTTTTGCATGCATACGCCTCCCTTTTCGGGAAGGTTCCCCTTTCTACTCTGTTCTTTCTATCAAAAGGAAACTCAGGTCATCCTGGGTCTGTGAGACTCTCTGGTACTTTAGGATGAAAGTATCATGTCTCCTTAGCCAGACCATGCTTCCATTCATGGGGGTGGTTGATGGTTCAACCACTAATCCTTATTTCCTTAATTACTTCCTCCTCGGGATCCAAATGGGGCTTATTATCTCAACAAAGAGAATTCAGTTCATTTGAACTAATGAACCCTCTTCTACAGTTTCCTCACTCTTTCCTCTAGTGATATCATGGCCAGTACTTGGAGGCTTCACCCCCACAGTCAGTTATTGGTAATTCAAACAATAATAAATTTACATTTTCCCATGTTATAGCATGATGATCATAATTAATGATTAATTACAATCTGTGGGAAAATGGGGTATTACAATCCTCTCCCCCTTATAAAGGAACATTGTCCCCAATGTTCTTTCTCAGTAACACCATTCATACCTTTCTCATTCAGCTTCTTCATAAGTCTTGAACCTCTTTCTTGGTTAGGTCCTTTTCCAACTATTCGCCTTCGTCACCTGTCTTCAATAATCTTGGATAAAAATAATATTAATCAGAACTTTCATGCGTAAACATTTTACTGTTGCATAAAATTCAAGAGAATTTCATAACATAGGACAATACTCATCTTTGCAGTTTGTGGATTCATATCTGTATGGTTGTCTAATTATCTAGGATCATTTTTTTTATGGACATACCCATTGTTTGCATGATCCCAATCAATAGTTTACAAGAATTATCAAAGTCTCCTCTTCCTTGTGGTCACTCACCCTCTAGGCCCAGGCTCAGGCATCCCCTTCTCTACTATACAGTTCCTTGAGTGATCCACATTGCCTTGCCAAGGATTTCTTTCACAAGAAGAATTTCAAAGACTTCATTGAGCCTTACATTCAAGGCATCCCTTTGAATTTCTCTATCGAGGTGTCCCTTCGGCTTGTGTTACCACAACACAACATGTTCCAGATGATCATGGCTTACCACGGGGTTCTCATGTCTCAATTGTATCCATATTTCATTATTTCCAACTTGAAAACCTTCATCGGTTCTCCCTAGACATATATTTTATACTTTTTCATCTCTCTTGTATCACAGGTATACATAATTATGAGAAATCATTATCAATTTCCAACTCAAAATTTTATTGCAAATCTGCCACCCACAGATTTTCCAATTTCCACATTTTTTTTCAGATCTGTTTTGCACAAGAACCAGATTCACAAGTATGGGACTTTCCTTCCCATATAATTTTATCTCAAAAGGAAATTGTCTTCCTTATGGGCTTACAACACTGCCATATCCAAGACCCTTTCTTCCTGCAACTTCAACATTTCCCAGCCAAACAAATTGTTAGTTTTCATGCAAACTATGATTTCATTGCACACTTGCAGTGACCCACAAACAATTTCAAAGCTGTGCATCATAAAAATCAATTTCATTTTCTCAAGAAGGAAATACCATTCCTCGCAGTTTGGCTCAGTAGACAATTGGTCTTCCTTATGGGCTTATAACATTCCTCAGCCAAACAAATTGTTAGTTTTCATGCACTTTATATTTTCAAAACTATGCATACTAACAATCCAAGTTATTTTCATCTATTCAAGGATACAAATTAAAAGTAAATATATTTATTTACGTATGCATCTTTTCAACATCCTAAATTTTCCAAATGAAATTCAAATATCAATTGTCTTTAATCAATGTGCCAATAGTCATGTCGACATTCACACCCAATGCACCCTTGCATTGATTTCAAGTTTTCCACACTTTATGACAAGCGCTTTGCCATGGTGTGTTGGAGCTTAACCAACCTCTTCACCATAGGTGTTACACATCAACGTTACTCTCTTTGATAAGTGTCACAAGTGTCGCATGTTGCTCACAAGTGTTGCAAGTGTCAAGCAAAGCATACTTCCATGATGAAGACACTAAGGAGACACTTGAAATTCCTCAAACACTTGATTTGAAGGAAGAGGAATGGCTAACTGAAGTTAAGAACCTCTTACCACCTGAAAGAAGCATTCAATCTAAGGTTTTGGGAGAGAGTGCTCCCCTATATCACCCTTACGAGCGTTGGTGCTCCCCTATAAAGTGATATGGAGCATTATAACACCAAAATCCATTCTAAGGGAGAGATATAGATTTTTAAAGCGTTGGCGCCCCCCTTAAGCCTATTAGAGAGCACTATAGTGCCCTGATGCCCCTTTTGAGGGAGCACTATCTAGTCTGGGCAGCAGTTGATCTGTTGAGGAGAATAAGGGGAAGATGTTTCAATCTTGGAAGGCATTTGCATTCGAATTCTTGGTTCAGCCATGATCTTAGGGAAGATCCTTGACTCAAGGAGGAAAATCCTCAACTTACTCTAAAGATACCCCAAGAGGTTAGGCCTCTCTAAACCTATATAAGAAGGTTCTATGATGGTGGAAAAGAGGAATAATTGGAAGCATGAAACCTATGATCTCATAGGAAACATACAATGAACTGGAGGAAAGTAATCAGTAAAGTTGTTGTCGTCTGGATCATGGATATTTTGAGCAAGGGTTAGACAAAGGGGACTTGACGAAGTTGTCGCATTCGCATCTACGGTTGTAAGTTACTTCTGTCATTGTTCTCATTAATATGACATGCTTGGCTTGTTTCTTTCTAGTTTGTGTTTAATATCACATGAACTTGTCTCAGATAGATAGATCTATTTCAAGCGTAGCTCTTAACTCTAAGACATAAAGTTCTTATCATGATCACTGACTTCCTTTTAGATCTAGGTCAGTGACCATGATAAGCACTTTCTGTCTTAGAGTTAAGAGTCTATCTCTTTGAGGAGATCTACCTATATGAAGGGAGATTTTCCTTCAACAATAGGGATTATTCATTCTCATTCATTATTGTAGCAGGACTATACTTTCTACTACAGGATGATCATGATCCCAAATAAACACATATAAAACTATAAGTTTCTCTTGAATGCACCCAAGCATTCTTCCTTCATTAGTAACCAAGGTGCCAACACTCATGGTCACCCAAATTTTCTTTTCTTTAACACATATACAATGTAAGTAAAATATTGGAAGGTACTCCTTCCTCAATGAAAAATCCATTGTCTTCCCTTTATTCAACATGCATTTCCTCGAAGCAATTCCATGCAATGTGCTAATTATGAGCACCTTTATTCTCAATCTCCATGCATTGGTCATTGTACCCATGGTAATATTTACGCATGCATTTTCTTGCAAGGATTATAACTCATCCTTGACTGGCATAAAATTTCTCTTTCTATTGTTTAGATTCTTCTTTCCTGAATATTTCTCCTCTTGGGAAACAATAGCATACAACAACCACTCACAATTATTTGCATATCTTTAAGATAATGAAATATTTTCAGAAGGGATTCTTACCAAATTCCTTCATGCCTTATGCCACATAGGTATGGACAATTTTATAACTTCTCTGGTTGCTAGAAACCTCACTGATATTACCCCATTAGTGGTGCTCTATGGGGGATTTTAAAGTCCCTTCAACAATCTTTTAATGACAAACTTGGCATAGTCGTCCTCTGCTTGAGGTTGTCCATCATTGGCATTTGTCTTTCTCAACAGCTCCAATTTCTTTCTACACATGACATACACCAAAAATATATTATCCATCATGTAGATAAAAAAGCTTGTATCACAGCCTTCAATTCAATAAAACATTTTCCATATATGTCCTAACATATCTTTATCCACTTCATCACATTATCTTTAATGTTTCCATGAGTGAAACACAAACAATTCTCAATTGTTTCTGCATTCATACAACCATCATCATTTTGGTGTCAAATAATTTACTTTCATCATCACACCAGTTTCTCATTCCAGAGAAAAACATAATATGCAGCAAGAAAGGATTTAAGGGCTCTCCCTTTTTCCAAATCCTTCTAAGGCTTACAACTCTGTTAAAATATTCAGAGTTTTTCAAGGTGAGAAAAGTACTCCCCCTTTTCCTTCCTTTTCTTATGAAATCTACTCCCTATTGGGATCTTCCTACTCTTTTCCTTGAGCAGCCTTGGTTAGGATCACCCTAACCCATTAGATACATCAACATGCTCCAATACCAATATTTTGTTCATAATGAATTATGAACTCGTGCATTTTGCACATTAATATTCGGTTATCAAAATGGTCAACATTCATTTGCTAGGCTTCCATACACACATTTTGTTTTAGAATGTAATCCAGGATTCTTGTATATATATATATATATATATATATATATATATATATATATATATATATATATATATATATATATATATATATATTTGTATCCCACTTCCCTCTCTGTTGAATACTTACCTTTGACAGTATTCTCATAGGGATACTCATCACTGAGCTTCTCTCTCAGTTGAGAGCTTGTAGTCATATTATTCTTTTAAGCATATAATTGTATATATGTAGGTGCATTTCTTGCACATTTTTACCTCATCCATTCACATTGATATTTTAGTTTAAATATTAGTGTTCTTTAGTGAGATATTAAAATCAATCATATGATTAGTCTCACAGTCATAATCCATACTGATGATGCCCTGTCTACATGGAAATAACCAACAAGGTTCATTTTTTTCCCTTTCTACTGTAAGAACCTTCCATAATTCAGAATTCAGATGGGTAATTATTGTATCAATCAAGCAGTAAGATAACCACTTCTAGTATTTTCTTCATGCCTCAATTCATTCTTGCGGGTCAACAGATCTCTACAAGGGAATCTTTTCCTAAAATCCCTCTTATAGCTATCTAAGTATGTCAATCCATACCCATATTGCTACCATCCACCTCTGGATGTCAATATGATCCACTGATCATACAAAGGTGTTTTGACACCTCCTTAATTAGACCTCGCATCGGTATCTCGTTAACCCTTACAGTCTTGTCTTATTAAGATAATACGTTGCAACATTATCAACATTTCATTCTTGCTGTTAACTTCTGCTAACATAAGGTCATTCTCATCTAGAAGGTCCATTGGTAGGCCATACCTTACAACCCACCATATGTTATAACAGGCCTAATTTTCATGTTCAATATTTTCCATATGCATTCTTATGCATAGAAATGCCCTTGTGTTAACATGGATATACACTCCATCAACACAACTGAGATTTTGAGATTTATCTTGTCACTTCACTTCTACCTTCATAAAGGTTGTTATCGATCTATAGGGTCCCTTTTTACTTACTTACTAGATTATTCCAACAACAATTTTCATTCATTTTAGGTCAAGTAAATTGACATTACTATTTCTATCAATCCTTTGATCGTGAGTGATCATACACATATACAGAGTTTAATCCTTCATTAAAGAAATAATTATTACTGCTACAGATCCTTTCAATCCATTCATATCCAATTATTTATATTACTGCCCATCGGCATAATCCCACTCCTGTAGGATCGACTTATCATCTCCAAAAAGAAAATGGCAGGATTCCTCTACCACAAACTAGATTGATTCACTATCATTGGGTAGAATCCCAATTAAATTTTAAATCTACATCCTTCTACTCAAGCAACTTATGAAGATAATTTATATTTGGAAGTAATATTCACAACATGCTCATCTTAGCCTTGGTAACCCAATCTTATGTCTGTACAAAATCACATATGATTGCACAATGAAGTTAGCTTATTTATTTGGAAACATTAGCAACATACAATGAATATTTTAAAAACATATATTAACAGTAGGAGGTTTCATTCCCCGCTTTAGCAGAGGTTTACTAAGCCTCCTAGGAATGGGTAAAATAGGGTGTTACCCCTTAAGGTCCTCTAATAAAATTTATATGTGACTCACGCATGAGCCCAAGCAGACCAAGCATTGTTTCCATGATCTGATACCAATTTGTAACACACCCAATCTCTTAATTGGATTTCTAAGAAATGGGACAAATTTTTTTCCTCCCTTAATCATCCCAAAGCCTCTTTCTGAGACCTTCAACACCTTTTGCTCATCACGAGATTTCCAACCATTGTTATCAGGTCTGAATCTGATTTTTGGAATGGGAGCTACATCCTACCAAATCTCCTTGGATGTATTTAGACAAGAGCCACATGGCATCCACATGAGTCTGTCTCCTATCCACCATCTCAAATTCCCTAAAGTCTCGGAGCTTCCAGTGCTCCTAAAACTATGGTGGAAACCCATCCACCAATAATCCAATGATAGATCTCCCTCTATGTCAACACATATGCTTAAGGGATAAGTTCAACGTTCAGTGCTTCAGCTCTTAGCACCCCCTTTATGTCTATGCACGCATATATTCCATAGTCTTGAACTCCCAAAGTTCTGAAATGTTGTCACATAGTTCGGTCCTTCGACCCCTTTTAACTTACCTTTGACACCATGCTCCAAACCTTCGGAGTCCCAAAGTCCCAGACTCCCGAAGGGTCCCACTTACACGTGGTAGCACAGTATTTGCAGGGACATGTATAGGTGGGTACAACCCTTCAACACACCTAGTTTCAACACTCCATCCTCCTCAATCTTTCCAAAGTCCGGTAAGATTTCTACATAGCTCCAACCTTTGGGCCTTTTGATCTCTCTATGACACTACACCCCAAATCCTATGGAATCCTGAAGTCCCAGACTCCTGGAATCTCAGATTATGTCACCAACCACTTTGGCCAGGAAGGAATGTACTAGAGGCTGACACACGGTGAGGGTCAAGGGTAAAACATGGCCTCATCAGAGGATGACATGTGTCATGTCCCAATAGGCATATAGGGTCTATGAAATACATGAATTGAGGGGACATGTGGATCATCAATTGTGGTTCCACATCACCCTAGTGATGTAGGATTTCCATGACACACCCAAATGATGAACTTATAATGTCCCTCAGATCTCATGGAAGAGATCCATCCACATAGATCCATAGATCTATGATTCTCTTTGATTCCTAACTTCAGCATTCATGGGTTTCATGGTGTAACCCTCTTCTCACCTCAAGAGTAGGTCAAAGATGAATTTACCGTAGACTATATCCAACGGTCACGGGTGGTCCCAAAGCTCCTCCAAATCGATGACTCACATCACTTTGCAACTACGAACTTCGAAGCTTATCAACACATCATACTTCAAATTCCTCAGAGTGGGGATCTGACGAAGTACCTACAGTTACTCCTTCACTAGAATTGATCCAATGGCTGAGAGTGGCTCCCAGTGGATTCCCAAATCCACAACTCTCATCAATTCGTAACTCCAACATTCATATTTTTTTACGCTACAATAGCTCCATTATCCTGAAGTGAGACTTCGTCGAAGTGCCATATGCAAAACCCTCCACTACTTGATCAGATGGTCAATAAGGGGCCCCCAACGAACTTCCCAGATCAATATTTCATGACATTTTGTGACTCTGACATTCAGGAGTTTTGGAAGTTATGAAGTTTAACATCCTAGAGCTTCGATATATGAGAGCTTTGAAGCCAATAAGAGCTAGCTCCCTTCGGACTAGTGAAGGGTTTCCATACCTTGGTCATATGGACCCTCTAAGGAATCTCAGACTGTAAGATTTATTCTTGGCCGTGATTGCGTTAAGGTCGTGGGCACGATCCTTTGGTCTCTTAGGCTACTGGTTTGAAGGAAGCGCCCTCCAATTCAGAGAACTTTAAGTTCTAAAACAGGGCGGGGAAATCTCATGGAATAACGAGACTGTGGTAGTCTCAAGAAGTCTTCTCCAACTCTGGAACTATGAGGTGAATCCTTGAGAAAAACACCTTGAAGGTTTTTCTGACTGGATCAGAGGCCAGGATTATTTCCTTACAACCATTCAAAAATAATATTTTACATAAGGATAGTAAATACCCTTATAATCAATTTCACATTAGGCATAAATTATCATGCCTACAGATAATCAAATCATGCATTCCAAATTAAGTGCACACGACATAAGAAGTACATATCTAATACAAGCTACAACCAATCGAATGAATGTGGGTGTTTTCCTCTCCACCCAATCATAGGCTCAAAGGCATTCATTCTTAGTGCTCTGGAAACCCCCGTGTCAAGCCATGATATCACTAGGGAACTCTCACAGTTTCCTAGGGATTATTTCTCTGTCTCAACTTCTTCTTAGGTTTTGTTCTATGCAAACTCTCAGAGATATGTTTCTCTATCACGGCCTCAGTGAGGTTTATCAGACACTCTCCTTGAATCAATCTTGCAGCCTTATGTTTATTTCCCACTGGAGATCTCCACACATTCTCTTGTCTTTATATATTATTTTCTTGCATGCACATGCCTCCCTTTTTGGTAAGGTTCCCCTTCCTACTCTGTTCCTTCTGTCAGGGCCAGCTTGGCTCTACAGGAATATTTGGTACTTCAGGATGATAGTCTCTTGTCTCCTCAGCCAGAACATGATTCCATTCATGGGGGTGGTTGATGGCTCAACCACCAGTCTTTATTTCCTTAACTACTTCCTCCTCAGGATCCATACGGGGCTTATTATCTCAACAAACAGAATTCAGGTCAGGATCCATATGGGGCTTATTATCTCAACAAATAGAATTCAAGTCATTTGAAATAATGAACCCTCTTCTAAAATTTCCTCACTCTTTCCTCTAGTGATATCATGTCCAGTACTTCTAGGCTTCACCCCCATAGTTAGTTATTGGCAATTCAAACAATAATACATTTACATTATTCTCATTCCATAGAATGGTGATCATAATTAATGATTAATTACAAGTTGGGGGAAACAAGGGTATTATAAACGGGACAGTTTGAGAACATCCCAAATTATGTGTAGGATACGCAGGAGGAGACAGGAAAGGAAATGCATGAGTGTGTGGAAGAGGAGTATGCCCCAGAAGGATGGCCTCATAGGATGGGGGAAAGAGTGTGTAGTATGGATATGCAAATAAGAACTCAAGGATATTTTGGGCATTGGAGGAAGAAATATACTGTGAGATAATGCACGAGGGGGTGTAGAAAATTCCTCAGTAGTATCATGGCTTGGCATAGGGGTGACCTATAGTTGAAGTGAATGAGCATGTAGAGATTATGGTTGAGTGGATAGGCGAACACCCATAGCCAATTGGATGGACACATCTTTTGAATCTATAAGTATCTCATGTACTTTGTGTAATAGAATTAATTGTATGGTTGGATGCATGTAAGTGTACTGTGGATTTGTATGCCTAGTTAATAGTGTGAATTTTTACTCCTTGATGATTCCTTAAACTTGAAATACAAACTGAAATTGTATGGTTGGTTATGTCCTTTAGTTGTACTCATGAATGGTTATTCCTATTAGAGGATTGAACTCCTATATTATTGTAAGTTTCATTGTGGTTATATATATATATATATATATATATATATATGCACTTGTGTGTCGCAACATTTGGATCCTTGCAAAAAATGAACTTTTCGGGATAAGATTAAGTAGAGGTATCTTGGGTAGCCAAAGGAGTGCCTTGGACCAAGAAGAGAATTCTTGAAACTCGTTAATCCTTGAAAGGACTCAAAGAAACCCTCTTAAAATTGATTAATTCCCAAACCGAACTGTTAAGACAAAGAAAACTCTTGCTTTGCCTCAGAGGATCATGGCCATTGATTTGGCACGATGGTTAGATTTGGTCCTTCGGTCGGTGTAGGAGTAATATTAAATCTCGATTGTCAACCTGGTAAGATAATAGATCCGATTCGTTCATTGCAGAGTACCGTTTAGAGTAATCTCCAAAGGAGGGACTTTGAGGACAGATATGGACCGTTGATCAGGACCTAAGCAAGATCTGATCCTAGTTGTTTATCATGGGGTTCCATTTGTAGCAAATCACGGAGACGAGCTATGGAGAAAAATCTAGAATTTTGATCGGAGTGAGGGTTAGATTAAATCTTAGTCATTGTCGTAAGGGCCTAACATGTTCCTTGGAGAGTAGTGACATGGGGATGATGTCACCCCAACCAACATGCTTGGGGTATGTGTCAACACCTGGAAGATCAAAATAGATACCTCGTGATGATGTGTAGATGATCCAGATTTAGGAGCGGAACAAACTGATTAATACACTGAATACAATAAACATAGAGATAGGAAGAATAACACAAATATCCAGTGAACAATATCTTCTATTAAATAATGAAATAGGTTGAAACTGTAAAACTACATAACTGAAACTTGTTTGAATTGTGGTAGATAAATATGCAAAGAGATGTGGCTGCTACGTGCATTCGTCTGAGAAGAATGGATTACAATGAGGTTCCATAGACCCTTTTGATATTATTCATGAATGCCAAAACCATAGACATCCAAAAACCTAACCCTAGAAGGTGAAATGCCAAAAGTCATGTGGGCCCTATGGGTAAGTTGGTGTAATTTGGTACCTCGACTTCCTAGGGTCATACATTTTCCATACAACCTTTGTTTTAGGCATGTGGTAGCTTGTTGGAAAGGTATTTCAGAGAAATACACATTTCCCTATCAGACTCTAACTGTGTCTACATTCTGATTGTGGCGAGCCAAAAAAAAAAATTTAGGGCCCCAAAATAGACCTGAAAGTACAAAAAGACGTGCTGACATGAAAACATACAAAATAAGCTAGTTGGATTAGGTGAGAGGACATATGTATCCACATTGAGAATGTTTGAGGCTTCAAACAACATTAGAAGTGTAGAAATCACAATTATAAAGTAGTACAGAAAGATGTGTTGAACACAAATGGACATGAGGAGCCAGTTGGAATAGGTGGGTGGCCACCGATATCCACTTGGATAAATCCTCCCCCTTAGGAAGAAATGGTCTACATTGTTTTGAGTTCTCCCATCATGTGAGGAAAATTCTACTAGATTTGGCCTCAGGTGAGCCACTTGCCTTGGTGTAGGATTTTCCATGCCTTGACAACTCGATAAAGATAGATTTGTTGCTAGTGAGTTCTCTTGACCTGTGTGTCCACGATTTGATTGGTGGATGCTTGTTCCATGTAGTCATGGTTGAGATTTGTTGGTGTCAGTTGTTCGGTGATCTCAAAGGTGTCCAATAATGGTGGAAAATATGGCCTAAGGAGGTCCACATTGAATACTCAATGTAGACCAAGGAAGGGTGGAGTGTTGAGCTCAAAAACATTTCTACCCACCACCTTGGTGATAATGTAAGGCCCATAACATAGTGGGTGAAGCTTATAATGGGGCCCGGTGAGATGCTCCTTCTGAAAATGTAACCAAACTTTGTTGCCAACCTAAAAATGGTGTGGTACCCTTTGTTGATCATGGCGCTTCTTGTACTTAGCATTGGATTTCTGCAAAATCTCTTGGACCTGTTGTCGGATGTGTTGAATCCTCTCAATGAATATGGTGGCTTTGTTGATCGCAAACCGATCAGGGGAAGAGTATGTATGTGTGGTGGCAAGAGGAAGTGCAACATCAATGGGTCCCAAGGGTTGGAATCCTAGACCCTTGTGAAATAGGTTGTGGCCGGTGGAACTATGGAGAGACATGTTATAGATGTGTTGGACATATGGGAGACTCTCATCCCATGTGCATGGATGCTTAAAATTGTACATGCACATGATGTGCACAATCATTTGATTAACGACCTTAGTTTGGCCATTGGTTTGGGGCTGGAAAGCAGTGGATTTTGTGAGCTTGGTGTCCAACAGAGACTAGAGAATCAATCAAAAGGTGTTAAGGAACCTACTATCTCAGTCGAAGATGATGGTCTGCGGTATCCCAAAGTGGACCCAAACTCATTCAAAGAAGATCTTGTCAATCTCAGTCGCTGTGATATTCTTCTTATAGGTTGTGAGGATGGCCATCTTTGAAAATCGATCAATGACCACAAACACGTGTTCATTTCCGTTCCTGGTGGACAAAAAACCAGACATGTAATCCATTGAGATAGATTCCTGTGACTTATAGGGAATAGGAAGAGGGGTGTATAAGCCTTGCTTCTTGATAGTTGGCTTGTAAATGGTGCAGGCAGTGCAAGATTAGATATACTTGATGGTGTCTTGTCGAAGTTTTGGCCAATAAAAATGTTTCTGAATAATGACCATAGTTTTCTCTACACCAAAATGTCCTGCCACCCAACTGTAGTGGGCTTCCCTAATCAACTTTGCACGCTTTCTTGTAGGAACACAAAGATGGCCCAGGTGGGATAAGAGTCCATCATGAATGTGAAAATCAGTGACAGTGGCACCCGTACCCAAGAGCCTATATGTGGTGGAGAAGTCTAGATCTTGTTGATAAAGTTGGGGCCACTCCAATGCTTCATGTCCAAAGGATTGGAGAACACTGGTGAGTGCATCCACAAGAGGTTGACTGAGACAGTCAGTGACACAATTGGAGATACATATCTTATAATTGATGTTGATATGGAACTATTGCAGGTAGGTGGACCACTTCTGATGGCAGTTGTTCTGCAATTTCCCTTGTGTCTGTATGAACTGTGGAGGCGTGTGATCAATGTGTATGATCGTCTCTTTTCCCAGAATGTAATGTTTCCATTTATGACATTCTTGTACAATGGAATACATTTCCTTGTCATAGGTGGGGTATTTCCAGACAGTATCAGAGAGTGTCTCACTATGTTATGCCATAGGAATCCCATGCTGAGTGAGAACTGCACCAACAACATAGTCAGACGCATTAGTCCCAATCTCAAATGGTTGATGTATATTGAGAAAGGAGAGTACAGGAGATAAGCACAAGTGATGTTTTAGATCATAGAATGATCATTGTTGCTCCTTCCCCCACACAAAATTATCCCTACCACCGCCCTTGGTTACCTGGATGAGGGCCCATGCAATATGGGAGAATCCCAACATGAACAATCGATAGAAATTAGCTAGTCCCAAGAAGCTACGAAGCTCAGTCAGTGTGGTTGGGGATGGCCAGTCATGGATGACTTGGATATTAGTAGGATCAAAATATACCCCATGCTCATCAACAATGTATCCTATTTATTGAAACTTGTTCATGCCAAAAGGGCATTTTTCCAAGTTGGCATAAAGCTTGTGCTATCGCAGAGTGCTCAAAACCTGTTCAATATGCCGCATGTTCTCCTCCCACATTATGATGAAGATTAGGATTTCATCCAAATATACTACCACAAAGGAGTTGGTTAAAGGTCTCAATACATCATCCATAAACCTCATGAAAGTGGTTGGTTAATTTGTTAATCTAAAGGGCATGACTAGCCATTCGTAGAGACCTTCTTTATACTTGAAGGTTGTCTTCTAGACATAAGTTGTTTCAATGGGAACCTGGTGGTAGCTAGACTTCAGGTCAATCTTGTTGAAGAAATTTTCCATGTTGAGTTGGTCAAGAAGGTCATCAGTCCTGGGAATGGGGTAGTGGTTTCTGACTGTGATTTTTTTTAAGGCTATGTAATCAATGCAAAGTCACCAAGCCCTGTAATTCTTCTGCACCAGTATAATCTAGCTTCCACAAGGGGAGGAGTTTTGTATGATGTTCCCCTTCTGAAGAAGCTCTTGGATCTGACGCCTTATTTCATCATTCTCCATGAACGAGCGTCGATAGACTGGCCCATTAGGTAGAGGTGTGTTAGGGGTCATATCAATTGGATGCTTGACTTGGTAGTGTGTCGACACCCTTGTAGGTGAGGCGAAGATGTCTTTGTATTCTTCCACGATCCCATCCACTTTATTTTTCTACAAAGAGAGGTGTTGTGTAGAGGCCACGAATGTAGCAACTACCTTCTGCTTACTGTGAGCATGGATCACAAAGAAGACGAAATTCTTGATATGTGAAATGACCTTACTGCATTTCTTACCAGAGATTAAAGAAATAGCAGTTGGCGGTGTTACCTCTGGGATCCTATACAATTGTATACCCAAGGTAATAATACAATTGTGAGGTCTAGAGTCATACACAACATGATGCTTCCAAAAATATGGTTGTCCTAAAATAACATCACAAAATTCAAGGGGATAAATGTCACACAGTACCTCATCTTTTAAAGGCTTGATGTTGTAGGGTAGACGACATTATTGGCTGACACGAAGATCTCTTCCTTGACGAAGCTAGCCGATGGTGTAGGGATGTGGGTGTGTTTTCATTAGCAGTTCCAGCTGCTTGATGACCTCTGCTTAAATCAGGTTCTTCTGACTACCGTTTTCGATAATGAAATGAATCAGAGCCCCCTTGACCCACATACGTGAGTGAAAGAGGTGTTCCCCTTCCTTTGGTTCTTCTAGTTCACTTGGCCGGAACTTGGTGGTAGAGACCATGGCACTGGGTTTAGCATCGATAATTCGCTTCCCTCCTTTAGGATTTGACTCAAAATTAGAATCATCCTCTGACTCGAAAGCCTTCAGCTCGACCATGAGGAACTGCTTGGAGAGAAATTTGTCGATGTTGTGCCAAGGAATTTTATGGTACTCACACCATTTTCCTGTGTCCTTCTTCATCTTCTTGTTTCCCTTCTTGTGTTAAAGATTGGATGGATTTTACTGAGGGTGACCATATCAACTTGGTCCCTTATTGTGTGGGTTGGGGTTTCCTTTTCCCTGCTTTGGCTGTGAGGGTTTTGCAAATCCAAACTCTCACCGTTTCTGCTTAAATTTTTGCTCGATCTTGACAGTGTATCTATAAGCCATGCTCAATGAGGCGATGTTGAGTAACTCCATTTCTATTTTAATGTATCTATCCAAACAACCACGGTATTTGAGCACCAAATGACACTCATAATCCTTGATAGCCAATTTGGTGTGTAGGGTATGGAAAATATTAGTGAAGTCTGGTACTTTCTGATACCTTTCTTGACATAGGGTGGCCCATCTGGTGTACTCGTCCTCATAGCTTCCAACAAGGTAGTATTGTTCTTTAATGGAGTCCTGAAAGGAATCCCACATAGGGGCCACCACACAAATTGCAGTTTCCTCCATGACCCTTTGCTCAGAGTAAGTATCCCACTAGTCTTTAACATGGGGAACGACCTTAAGGAGTGAAAAAGTGATATTTTCCCAATCGGAAAAATTGTGGACCGAAAAATATCCTTCGAGTAGATTCAACCATTTATCTACAACATCTGCATATACCAGTCCGTCAAATAACAAAATATCAAAATTTACCTGTACCTTGAAGGGGGTTGCATGGCTGCTTGATGAAGATGCTTCTCCCATGGGAAACTAGCAAAGGATCTGCATGAAGTTGTCCATCATTTCGTTCCTTTGTCATGTGAGGGATTCCTCAAGCAATATTTTAATAGGATCTCCTTCTCCATCATCTTTATTTATTTCTCCCATGGGTTGTTTTTGGGATCGGCGCAACCGATCTGGTAATGGCTCGATTGGTTCGAGTCCCAAATTCTTGTACCTAGACCTTGTCAGGGACATGCACGAAGAAAAATAAATGAAGAGCAGACCGCTATGATACCATTGATTCTTATTTAGGAGTGGAACAAACTAATAAATAGACTGGATACAATAAACACAGAGATAGGAAGAATAATAGAAATATCCAGTGAACAATATCTTCTATTAAATAATGAAATAGGTTGAAACTATAAAACTACAGAACTGAAACTTGCTTGAATGGTGGTAGTTATCTCTGAGAAGAGATGTGGCTGCTACATGCATATTTATGAGAAGAATGGATTACAATGAGGCTCCATAGGCCCTTTTCATATTACTAATGAATTCAAAAACCCTAGACATCCAAAAACCTAACCCTAGAAGGTGAAACGACAAAAGTCATGTGGGCCTTATGGGTAAGTTGGTGTAATTTGGTACCTCAACTTCCTAGGGTCATAAATTTTGTATACAAAATCTGTTTTAGGCGCGTGATAGCCCATTGGAAAGGTATTTCAGAGAAATACACATTCCATCGTTAGACTTTGACTCCGTATATAATCTAATTGTGGAAAGAAAAAAAAAATGTTTAGGGCCCCAAAATAGCCCTGAAAGTACAACAAGATGTGATGACATGAAAACATACAAAATAAGCCATTTGGATTAGGCAAGAGGCCACCCATATCCACCTGGAGAATGTGTGAGGCTTTAGAAATCCCTAGAAGTGTATAACTCACAATTATAAAGCAGTATAGAAAGACGTGCTGAACAAAAATGGACATGAAGCCAATTGGAATAGGTGGGTGGCCAACAATATCCACTTGGATCAGTAGACCCACCTCAACCCATGTCTATTGATGTGGGTGGTTTCACATGCCAAGTAAATATTGTGCCACTTGTCATGAATTTTTATCCCTTTTCAGGAAAATTCCTTTGGGTGTAAATGTTGCATGTGTCGTACTAGGGGACCAATATATGTGGAAACAAATGCCTAGGTAGAGGGTACAGAGTGGCCTCAAATTCCAAGTGGAAAAACTCATCTGAGTCTTATGGTTGGAGTTTCTTTGGAGGCCAAAGTAGAAACAATCCGACAAGAGAGCTCTGAGGGCCAATATGGATCGTATATTTACCATGAAAAGAGGAAATTTGAGAGGAGATCTATTAGTTATGGAGCCTGATTATCTTCCTCATTCATAGGTATTGTTTTTAGTCGTGTTTATACTCTATGAAGACAGTACACCTGATAATACTGTACACCCCTCCACGCGTTGGGGGGGGATGTTGCAGGGGGGATTTCTCCCCCTGTGGGGTCTGGGGGGCTCATCCCTCCATATCTGGGGTCCATAGGCAAGCGGGACCCTGATGGGAATTTGGGGGATAACATTCCCTGATGGTAGTTTAGGGGAAAATCCCCTAAAGGAAAAGTTTCCTTGTAAATGTATATTTTAACTTCATAGTAAATATGGACCGTTCATTATAAGGTCGTAGATCTAATGGTCGAATTTATGTTAGGGTTTTTTTCCCTAGAAGGAAACCTATGAGGCAATTTTATTGCGACTATATATCATTGTGAATATTGTATTCTGAGAGAGGAGATTGTGAGAGAAAGAAGAGGAAGTTACAATGGGTGTGTTGTAAGTTGTATCCCTTCATTTTGCTAGATAATAAAAAGGAAGGACCTGGAAATTTCTCTGGTGGACGTATCCCACACTAGGTGAACCACGTATATCTGTGTCTCTATTTTATTGTGTATATTCTATGTTTTATTTCATCATTTTTTTATTTTTTTATTTCGCGATCCTGTTTTTCTAATAGAGATATAGGTCATTGATCTGTCATGATCGAAGGAACTCTAAAAGGTGATATAGAATATTGATCTCCTACCATAGGGATTAAGAGGGTGACTTTCATGGTGTCACGTGTCAAGTAAGGGTTGTGCCAAGTGTCATGATGAATTGACAACTATAGGTGAGATTCCTTGGGAGGACGTATGGAATGTGTCAAGTGGCAAGGGTACCGCATGTCCAACAGAGATTGTGCCACATGTCAAGGTGACTCAGGGTTCTTGAGATATAAACCCCTGTTGATTTATGTGACACATGTCACCCTAGGTGGAAGGTAGTGGCAAGGCCAAGTTTTAGGATAGGAGGTAGTTAGCGTGTCCTTAGGGGTGACATAGGTCACCAGTGAATGGTTGACAAGACAAGAGTGGCCCATAGAGGACCCAAAAACCTTTATAGCGTATACCGCAAGCTACAGTTATATCTAGATATGGTCGAATCTTGGTCATTTTTCATATTTTGAAAGGTTATCAAGTTTGTGTGATGGCCAAAAATTTCGACAACGACATAGGCTTCAACGACTTGAAGAGATTCGTCAATATGCCAATAGGCAAGGGAGATCTTCGGCGTTAATTTCCTTGTGACACATTTGAGAGAGGTTGATGTCATGATGATGTGAGGATAACGACATGGTAGAAAATGTGTCTGAGTAGTGATAGATGTCACTATGTAATTGATCGAAAAGACAAGAGTAGGCCCTGTTGGGAAAGGAGGTCCTCTAGACCTTAATTTTATTTTTGGTCGTTGGATCTATGGGCTAGTGAATATGGACCATCGATGTCTAAGGTATTTTCATCGGGGGTATTAGGATGGTGATTTAGGATAATGTCAACGACGAAATAGATCGATGACACATTAGGAGTTGTATATCTCGATGAAGACGGGACAATGAGATATGGACCGTTGACCTAGGTGTAATGTCGTCTGGGCGTAAGAGATTGGTATGATAGGAATTGGTAAAGAACACTGCCGATGATGAAAGGATAAGAAGATATGATCCATTTGGATGATCAATGCAAGGACCTTCATATCGGGGACGTCATATGGGTGGGGTGTTAACCCCCTGCACAATTTGGTGTCACCAAATCAACCAGAGCCATTGGTGGAACGACGCGGGGACCATTGGATTCGATGCAGTCTTGATATGGGATCTTTGTCAGAACTTTTAGTGTTGAAGTGTTTGAGGATCCGTTGGGGTAAAACCCCGACAATGATGAATATAGGTTAAGGGATTGGACACGTGAACTTAATGTGCTCAGTGGAAGATGCCACATCGGATGACATGAGTATTAAGAGGCCATGTGGTAGTGATGTGGATTTGGGCCAATGGAGGCCTGAGAAATTTTGGAGGCCATAAATTTTGATTCAAATCTCAGTTTGGAGCATGGTGAAAGTAGTTGGAAATCTCTTAACAAGCTGAAGATATTGGTGCCATCAGAAAGGATATTCTGAGATGGCTAAGGGAAGAAAAATTTTAATACCCCATCCCTTAAAAGGTACTTAGGGAGTCGAGTGTGTTACTAAGTGGTATCAAAGTAGGATAAAACACTAGGCCAGAGATCAGTCAAAGGATTAGTATAATAAGGCAAAGATGAACCTATTTAAAATAATTTCTATACATTAAAAATTTTACTTATTATCCTCATTAACTCCTTGAGGAGGAGGACTGTAGATTGAATCATTTTTTTTATTTTGATTTTTTACAATAGAAACCTTAACATCATGATTGTAGCAGAGGGATTAAATTGTTGACCTAGTGGAGTGATGGATATTCCTACAGAAGTAGGAATATGCTGATAAACATTAATAGTAAGACCTAAATGTAAAAGGGGTGGGAATGGCATAATCATTTCAAGGGACTCTTAAGTCTATAAAATGAATAATCTGGATGGTTTTAATAAGTCTTAAGACTTCCTATAAGTACGGGTCAATGGAGCGCCCTGGAAATTTTAACTGTTGTTTAATAAATAAATTGAGCCCCATATGTATAATCCGTCATATTTAGAGGACTGATGGAAAATAGGTAAGGTCTATTTACTTGACCTATAATAAATGAAATTTGAAGCTAGATTTATCTAGTTAAGCAAAAGAGAAAGGTTCCTTTGGACTAATGATAGTCTTCATAAAATAAGTCAAATGACATGAACATATAAGCAAGTTATGAGCTCATGGATGTATTAAATAAAATGTATAATCATGTTAACCTAAAGGACTGTCTATGAATATGAATGCAAAGGAAGACAGTTGAAATACATATGCATCGAGGGCATGAGAAAAATGCTTTGTGCACAAGGATATGCTGGGATGAATATGGTAAAGATTAAACATACATTTAACATGCATATAGGCTTATTATAGTATGTGATTAGATATAAAATGTTGTGTAGTCATAGATCATATGGATAATAAGACCAGACACAGTAGCAGCAGTAGAAGATTTCAGTGCCACTCATTTCAAGCAAAATCTGGACAAACTTCACGTAGTTTAAAAATAGATTTACATAGGCAAACAAGTGAGGTAGTATTCAGGGATCTCATCAAATCTACTGCTAGTTTGAACAGATTACATAATATCCGCATAATTAAAATGTTGATGATGTTGATTGACTATTGCCTTATGAAGATAAGGATGAAATGATAAATGAAAATCCGGTGAA
The DNA here is from genome assembly GCA_000966675.3 of Picea glauca. NCBI lineage: Eukaryota > Viridiplantae > Streptophyta > Pinopsida > Pinales > Pinaceae > Picea > Picea glauca. The sequence continues at coordinate 575,530 of JZKD02S1677945.1, forward strand.
GGAAGTGTTGGAGAATTTCTAGATGACCAATGGATCAAATTGGCATCCATATAAGGATGATGGATATATAGGCATGACTTAATATGCTCAAGTAAAAATGAGAGGGAATATAGAAAAGGATTTCATTGGTAAAAAGATCTATTGACCAAGAATGGTTTGAGGCAAGGAGAGTGCTTTCATGGACTGGATAATGCCATGGATGCATGGCTGACCCTATGTGGGAGGGTATGAGTATCTTGTTTAGATAATAACTGGAGGAAGTATTTCATTCTTGATAAAGAGCTAATATGAATAGATAAAAGAGCAAGAAGAAAGCGTAAAGAGCGTAGCCTTTTTGTTGGTTGTTATATTGTAAAGAGGAAAACCTAAGTATGATCATATATATGAGATTGGTCATGTTAAAGACCATGAGATCCCATCAAAACTAAATGAATGAGGTAAAATTATGCAGGAAAATCACATACATAATATATATGTATATACATATATGATTGAAGGAAAGATATGATTTCCTAAATAAATGGAAAGCTAGGAAAGAATTGTACTTCCCAGGATTGAATAAATACCATGAATGCATGGATGACTCTATTATGAAGAGTCATGACTATTTTTTTTAATAATAGATCGAGGAGGATGTGTTCCATCTCCTCGAGAAAGTATAATATTAATTGATGAAAGAGCAAAGGAGCAGGGATACTTTGATGTCATGATAAAAGGAAACATGGTTATGCCTTTGAGGATTGCATGAGCATGACTATGAATAATCATGAGTTAAAATAATTTGTAAATAAATTTGCATATTATGTCTATGGTAGACACATAGAATTTTGGTACATGTGGTTAAATGTATGAAAGAATAGTTTCAAAGAACATTGATAACCTAGGTGAGCAGTTATATCCATAAAATATCATTATTAAACAAGAGGTATAGGAATACTACACATAGGGCTTGGGTGTGGAGGTGGTTAAGGGTAGAGTATAGGTTATGCCTAGGCTTAGATGAAGCTATAGGGGTCTAGGTCTAGTTCATTGTCTAAGTCATATTCATGTTCATATAAGTACTTGTATAAGTACTCCATTGGAAGAAGAAAAAAAACTTAACACTCACCTTACAGGTGAGGCTACAATTCTCTGTTGCACATATACTTTATTATATATGAGAATTAACTCACCTTTAGGTGGGAAAATAGAGAGGGGGGTAGAACTAGGGGAAA
>JZKD02S1677945.1:630241-675273 GCA_000966675.3 Picea glauca
AATAAAATAGAATAAGGCAGATGTAAGAAGACCTAATAGAAGCTTCCACTTCTAGAAGGATCTTCCTCTAGATGCTTCTCTTGATAAACATATTTAGTATAAATAAGGGTCGAGGATATGAAAACCCTAGCTTGGAGATTATTGTAACAGAGCGTTGCTCGATTGGAGGTTGCCCCCTCAAAGAGGCCTGTGAACATTGATTTCTGAATCAAAGCGTTATTTATGTTGTTGTTCTTATATAATTTATGTGTTATTGTGGAGATTATGCTAGATATATTACTGTTATTCTGCCATTTCTAGCATTTTATTTTTGTTCTGCATATTTATTATATCTGATATCTTGCAATAGGTTAGGTAGGAGCACAAAATATGTAATGTTCGTACTTCACCTGAAGTCTTCAAAATGATCTGTCGCGGTACGAGTCTACACTATGTGAATAAATGTGTTGGATTCAAGCATAATGAGACACCATTTGATTACCGGTCATTGAGGTATACCATTAACAAACATGATACAACCTGTTGATGATGATAAGGGGCGTCAAGGTACCTAGTACAATCTAACAAGTGTGAATAAATGAGATGATGTCAAACACTTGATAGAATCTACCGATCAGGGGACATTGATGTATTCCCACTGTCAATAGCGAAGGATCCTACCACCGATGACTGCAATCCCTAAGGTTCTAAAATGAATCTAGATCCATGTCCCAGAGAAATATGTGATGAAGTCTATAGGAAGAGATTTTTTAGAAGGAGGGCATTAAGGAATCCTCCATCATCCAACATGAGGAGTAGCAGAAGGCCAAATATTTGGAAGGACTCAGACAAAAATATTGTAAGGACCACACCGAGGTACAACTCCAACGTACACCAGATGAAATAGTGCATGATAAAAGACTCTCTGAATAGTATCCAATGATGAAGATTATTGACAAATACGAGGAATCCACCAATGGGATCAAATGGAAACCAAGGTACCACATAAATCCCTATGTGTGATGATTGTTGTTGACTTCGAAAATAAGGGAAACCACTCAGTCAACAACCAATGATGGTTTGTCATCTACTGAGCACAAAGGTCACCTATAAATGATGGAAATAGGCCTAGGGTGAAACTCTAGGTCATACTCTCATAGCAATGTGTCAGAGTCGATAAAATCAGACTCGCTAGCAAGAAGTCAATGGGGACCTTCTATACTAGCACGAGTGAAGTACAAAGATACTTGTGAAACTAAGATGTACTTGATTAACACGGGAAGGCCAACTTGGAAAGTCAAGGATTTGTGTAGGGTGGTCGACTCGGGATGAAAAATCCCTTCAACAAAACCATGACACATTATGTGACTTAAGCAACATGGGTTATAAATAGGGATACATCCATGATAAAAGAGGCATCAATAGATGCTCCATATGACTGGAAGAATAACCAACCAACGAAGATTATGCTCAATAACAAGAAAAAGTGTCTTGAAGCCATACTAAACCTAAAATATTGATATATCAACTCAAATATTGTGGTTTGTTCAAGATCATGAAGGTTGTTGCCAAACAAAGAGATAAATGCATTCCCCACTTTTTTTTTTTTTAGTCTTTTTCCTGTTATTAAAGCCTAAAAAGGAATAAAAAAATGCTATAGTATAGTGGAGGAGACAAGTTTCACGGGAAAGCAAACAAGTTCCAGATCACAATGAACATACCTATGCTCAATGCAAGGAAGCATGTGCAGAATAAGGACACTCAGGGGAATGTCTCCTACAGTGATAAAGGTGTCGAGTCACAAAAGCATAAATTACAAGGCTAGCAACTGGTAGGAATGCGTAACTGAATGGTTTAACAATGGCAATTTGAATCCGACATTAGGCCTAGAAGCACAAGTGATTAATATACGATGCAATTGCAACTCAAAAAAAAATTGGAAGCCCTGTGGGTAAGTTATCAAGAAAGAGATTGAGAAGAATTCATGAGGCTTCAATGCAAAGACATGGAGGGACTAAACAAGGCTTCCGAGCCTACAGAAAAAAACTGCAGCATGGGTGTCAAAAATGCTAGTGAGGTACTAACTAGGACACCCATGAAGTGGTAAGATCTACCATCCATAAATGACACCTTTAAAGAAGCTTGAAGGTATGATGTCATGAATGAAAGGGGTGGACCCTATGGAAGATATGTGAACGATACAGATAAATTCATTGTGCAGGTGGAATGAAACCTACTCTATATATCAGTAAAGAACATAATATGTGCTAAAGAATCTGAAAAGTGTTGTCATACGTAGCAGCATACATTAGAGGGAGTCTCATAGGTAATGGCTAGAAAAATATTAAGAAGAACATATGTATCTTCAACACAAATACATGGCGGGACTAAACAGGACTCTCGAGCCTAATAGAAATCTTGCAACATGGGTGCCAAAATGAAAAAAGGGGTTCTATGCTAGCGGTCCCATGGAAGATAGGCTCTACCATTAACAAAACGACATTCTAAAGCTGATAGATGAGTTCATGTCGCAAGTTAATGGGATCAACCCTAGGGAAAAGTGGAAATCAAAACTGAAAATGCAAAGTGTAAGGTGTGTGAGACCTATTCAAAATGGCAGTTATACGAGAACAATACCTGCCCAGAGTCTTGAAAAAGACTCGGTCAACCGAAAACGGACTAGAACATATCCAATGTATCCTTCTACAACCTAAAAATGAAAAAAACACACTACAAATCCCTTTTTATTGGTTCAATTAATGAAAAATAAAAAAACTATGGAAAAGTGGGTGTAAAAATTTCATTAAATAGTGATAATTTACCATTTTACCATGTCATTTTCACAATTTATCCAAAATTTCCCAAACTTGGTGAAAACCCTCTAAACTTCGAACAAGGATTGTGGGATCTTGGAGGAACAAAACCTCTTTTCGTATGGATCAAGTAAGCTTCTAACCATACTCTTTAGTTCTGTCCATTCACTTTTAAATATTTCATGAGAATTTGAGAAGTGTGCTCCCCTTTTTTTCACAAACTATGTGCATACACGATTCACCTTAAGGAAAAAAACATATATACGTTATTTTCTGAAGGACGAATCATATATTTTTGCGACTATCCTAACTATGAACCACATATGACCTGGTATCAATGCAAAAAATGAAAAGATTGACTCCCTACTTCCTTGACTCTTGTAGGATGTTTGTCCAACGGAGAAAGCATGAGCATGAGGATGATGATAATTCTATGGTTGAGGACGATGATGCTATGAATTCTCTTCATCGATGTGGAATGTACAAGTTCTTTAAAACCAATGGTATGCAAGCACAAAGAAGGTTGCTCAATATCCTCATTGACTATTGGCATCTAGATGTGGAGGCATTCATGCTTGATGGGTAGGCATTAACCATCATGGTGGAAGATATTTACTTCATTACTGGACTTTCTCGTAGAGACGAAGTAGTGAAATTCAAGACTCATGAACGAGGTGGATTTACTATTAATGAGTATATAGCCTCATATTGCGAGGATGAAACCAAGAAAGTAAGCACACAAATACTTATCAAGAACATATAAATTTTGAGCCTCAAAGTGATCCTATACACCATGACATGCATCGTTGGATCATCATCCTTACGCCAAGCTTCACAGTCTCAAATGCAATATGTGGTTGAATGTTTGATACCAGCAATATTTTATTGGAGCACCACGATGCTCAATTGTATGAATATGTGGTTGATGGACTACAAGTTGCGAAGGAATAAAAAGTTTGGGTTTGGTAGCATTCTTTGTGCTTTCTTTTTTAGAGATTATCGAGTATGAGCTCGAGGAATTTCATGATAGAACACCAACGACCATGGTCAGACTTGATATGATGAATTGAGCTATTAGCATGCCTTTCAGGGGACACATTGTTCAATCCTTTTGATGATAACTTCTTCAATTGGTGGGAACAACAGATTCCTACAATCAAATACTATTCATATACTGAGATTGACTTTGCCTAAGATCCATACATGATTGTAACTCCTAGCGCAACACTTGGATATATAGGTAACCTCTATTTTTATTTTATTTTATTTTTATTTTTTAGATTAGATTATTAAAAGAGAAAATAACCTATCGTTTTGGTGAGATCCACATTACTAAAATTTTCCCTTTGAATGTGCAGATAGAGCACCGGTGAGACCAGCTGAATTCCCATGACACAAACATCAAGGAAGAGGTGAGGTAGATTCCAGTGAAGATGCAACAAGGACACTATGGAGCATGGGAAGAAACATGGAGGCTTTGAAATGCTTTGTCCCTATGACAACCATAGATGATCTACCAGTGGGGATGCAATGTCATGGTGTTCATGTACCACAGACACGAGTCTTCCTTTTCCAGTGTTTAGTGAATGTCGTAGTTTCTTATGATAGGGCTGATCGGCCTCAGACCTAGAATTTTATGTGCCAAGGGCACCATTTTGTACTTATAAACATTTGGGGCTAGTAGCCCAACTTTTGTATTATGGACCTCTTTATATATATATATATATATATATGCAGTGCGTTACTATAATTTCCTTACAAATAATGGATATTTACATGTGTAAATGGTGTGTTCTTGTGTTATTGATGAGACAAATGCCAATATAAAATGTAATTAGCATATGCATCAGTTACTAGATTAGATTGACTAGGAACATGTATATATGTAATAAAATCAAAATATCTTTCCACAAGATGTACTTTAAGGAAGCGACGTAACAATACTGGATCATGAATACAGTATAAACCATTTAATTATGACACAACCAAATGAGAATATAAATAAACCTAAAGGTGTTTAATGTCGTATGATAAAGAATACCACATAAGTTCAATAATGACATTGTATCCGGCTACATTATTAATAGTTTCCCTGAGACAAACACGTCCAACAGATACTAGTTGGATAGTGGGCGAATAAATCACCTAAGTAGCAGAAGCAAGGTTCTGAGTGTGATGACTGGCATCGTCTACAAACCCGACATAAACTGACAACTCCCCTGGCATCTTCCACATAGAAAAAGCACAACAATTAACAACATAGGGAAAAACAAAAGACATATATATATACAAAATATAAAAAAAAACTACAATAGCACTAATACTCGAGTCTTATGGCTCAAGAATAGTGCTTTTTCAGGTAGATCCCATTTATGGGCTCCAACCACACATTTCCTTCACAATGACCCAATGTTTAAGCCCTTTTTTTCAACACACATTGCACGATATAAGGACCATGCCACATGGGGTTGAATTTTCCTATTCCCAAGGTATCCTTGTCCTGTTCATAGGCCAAAACAAGGTCTCTTTGGAGAACACCCTTAGATAAACAGACTTATCATATTGAGCCTTGACATGTTTCTTATGCTCTTCATTTACTAAAGCGACATCTCGACATTGTTCATTAAGATGTTCTAGGTAAACGAGGCATTATTCAAGTTGAGTCATGTCAGGGAAGAGCTCAACACCAATTTTAAGCAAAGGGATTTCGCATACAGTAGGAAAAACTTCTTCTACTCCAGGAACAAGTTGAAAAGGTGAGAAGCATGTTGCAGTTATGACTAAATTTAGGTAGGCCCACAATGTCGAGTATAACATCAAATTCCAATTGATTTGGTCATGTTAAAAGTCCTTTTCAAAATAGTTTTCAAGTATTTGCTAACAACTTCAACCTTACCATTTTCCTGAGGATAGTAAGGAGACTAGTGCTCCTGCCAAAAAACTAGTTTTGATGCTAACTCGAACATCATGCAGTTATTGAAATGACTTCCATGGTTAGTGACAATCTCTCTCAGAACCTCAAACCTAGCTATGACTTGATTGAATAGTGTTGGGTTTCCTTTTCTATGCATGTGTTGTAAGACCCAAGGTTCTATTTATCTATAACCAAAAAACCCACCAGACACCAGCCCTTTCAACATCACCTGCTTGTGTAGATGAAGTCTCACCTGAGGTATCCATTGGGACTGCAAGAACCAGGTTTCTGTAGTAGTAAGGGAAAGGGAGACAGACAACCTATTCATTCTTCCTTGTTACGATTTACCTCTACTTAGTATTACTTTCCATGATTCAGATTCCTCTTCTTAACATATTCCCAATTATTTCAGAGATTCTTCGTAGTCACAGTCATGAATATTGCACTAGAATTAATCCATAAACTAAGTCTAACCTACAAAATATAGCAACATAATTCAGAAGCACACATAGACAAGTAGATAACACAAGACACAATATCCTCTCTAAACTTTCTCTTTATTCATCTCTCATCTTACCAACTGACTATTACATTCACGATTCTAGCCTACTCTCTTTTTTCCATCCCCCTAATCTCCCATCCCATTACATATTTATACTTCAAAACCTAGGGCTTAAAACCCTAATCTATTTATCCCAAACCTATTATAATGCATTGTCAGCTCAGTTAACTGGGTGTCCAACTTCTTTCTTCTGCTTTTCTCTCTTCATGCATCTTTTTCGTTGATCTTGTATTTCTAGAATGTCATGTTGTCGTCCTTCCCACGTGATTTATTCTCTCACTCTCTTTCTTTATTCTTCTATCTATGCATTGTCTTTATCCTACGCGCTTTCCTCTTTATGTGTGTTTTCTTCCTTCTACATTCTTTCTTACTTCTAAGCACTTTCTTTATACTTAGGTTTTTCACCAATCATTGTCTCCAAAATTGCATGCCCAATAGGCCCCCAACAATCACCTGTGGCTCGTCTCGATCCACTCAGGCCTATTTCTTATTCTTCCACGCTGAAATGAAGGGTTGAGAGGCAGCCTTAGTGACCTCTACCTCTTTGACCACTGTGGACTCTATTGCTGCTATCTCTTCTATGGCCTACGGTGTTAAGTCTATGAGCTTGTTTTCTACTTCCATTATGGCTTGTTTGACCTTACCTTGTTCAGTGGCCAGTTCCCCAATGATTCTTACTTCTTCTTCCTACCTTGGTCCCCCTCATTGTTGCAGGATATTCTACTGGTCCCTTAGTTTCTCTACTTCTACATATGCATGTCGATGAGCCAAAATGGTTTCCATACGCTCTATTGGTGGCAATGTAGTCTTATTTTTTGCGGTCACGTTCGTTTGTACTTGCGTGTCCCTCTGCTTGGCCGTTATTTCTGTAAGTAGTGTCTGAATTTATGTAGCACATAGACCATTTCCAATCCTTCACGTTCTGTAGTGGTATAATTCATATCAGATATAGACAACTTCCTACTCACAAAACGAAATTGGATGATCAATGTCCCCTTCACCTGGTTGTGAAAGTAATGTGCCCAATGTTATGGATGATGCATCTACCTATACATGGAACTCCTTGTTCCACTCCAGAAAGATCAAATTTGGTGTGGTTACTAGTTTCGGTTTCAAAGTTTCTAGCCCCTTCTAGCAGTCCTCATTCCATTGAAACTTGGCTTGCTTCTTCAATAATTTTTCCATGGGTGTTGTGATCTGCGCATATCCTTTGATAAAATTCTTGTCATAACCTATATGACCCAGCGTTTCCCTTAGCTATCTGACTAATGTTGGAGGCTCCAATTCCTGAATTAATGAAATCTTGGCTGGATCAACCAATAGTCCTTGTTTTCATACTACATGTCCTAGTAGAATCCCAAACGACGCGCAAAATATACACTTCTTTAAGTTCAGCAAAATATGACATTGTCTACATCAATCTAACATGAGCTGAAGAACTTCTATATGATCCTGCAGTAGACTGAACACCGTCCAAGCATCCAAGTAAACTTTAAGGAATTTATGGATGAACTCCTTGAATGCTGCCACTACTACTCTAGAAAACACTATAGGGGCATTCTTCAATCCAAATGGCATAATCGTATACTGATAACTGCCCCTCCATCACAAAGTGTTTTTATGTCTATCCTCCTACGTGATTCTTATCTAATGGTACCTAAAGAATCCATATGTAAATGAATAAGCTTCTTGACCTCCTACGTTCTTTACTACTTCATATGTGAATGGTGTTTGGAATGGATCATGTAAGCATGTGTCATTCAGTTTTCTTAGATCCATGTAGATCCTAATTCCTCCTGTCTTCTTGTCCTTCACCATCATTGGGCTAATCCACTCGGATTCTTCTACTAGTTCAATGATTCCTGCATCTACCATCTTGTCGATTTCATCCTTGACCTTCTCCTTGTACCTTGGGTTTAAATTGTAAGGTCTCTATCATACTGTCTTAGCTCCATGTTTCAATGGGATATTCATCTAGCCTAAGCATCTTGCTATCCCCTTCATATCTGAAAATGTTGTTGGGAATCAATCATGATATTCCTGTAATAAGTCTGAAACCTTATCAACTGTCTCATCTTTCCAATAATATCCTATAGGTTGTGTTTATGCGACGAATGCAAGATTTGGCCCTTCTACTGTGTGTGGTCCTTCTGTATCAGGTATTTGGAAATTCCTAGGATCCTCTTCCTCGTACTCTTCCTTCGTTTCTTTATATCACTCCAATAGCTTCTGGATAGTAATCTTATCTTTATGTGCACTGCATATGGGTACTACCTCCATTGTTTCTAGCTCCGAGAATATCTTTGTGCGAATTTTCTGCAGTGTTGCATATATAGATGGAGATTCGTGTTCAAATGTGAACTTGATTTTGAATCTCCAGACCAATTCTTCCCATCTTGTTATCTCCCAACACATCTCCAATTCTAAATACTAATTCTTCGATATTGTATCCAAGGTGTGTATAAATCCATGCATCCACTCTATTTCCAGTACTGAGTGCCATAATGCCCTACATTTTTCCATGTGATCCATAGGGTCACTCTCTTCTGTGTATTTCTGCGTAGTTTATGCTTCTTCAGAGCTAAAGTGTATCTGCATTAGTCTATTGCACTGTGACCAGTCTTCCATTCCCTTTCTGTGTGCATCCCACCATCTAGTTGGAGTTCCCTTTAAGACGACATCAAGTGCCAACAACTTCTGCTACTCGAATACCTGTAACTCAAATGATTTTATAAATATGTCAATATCAGTTAGTCCATCGTACCTGGGTGGGTCAAATAGCTCCATTCCAATCTAGCACAAGGATCAGTTTATACATGCACATCATCTATTTGACACTTCATGCATCCTCTATTGCCAATTCTATAGACCGTCTTATGAATCTGATGCGCACAAATTGATACTTCTCCAAATCATTGCACCATCTGTTGTCAAGTCGACATAATCCTCCATTCGCGTAGTCAGATTGTATAAGTTGTCAATTCCATCCCCTCTTGTTGGCTCTGTGTATCACTTTCCTTCTGATGGGTCCAAAGGTGCAGTAAATTTCATATCCCCAACCTCAAATATCATCTCCCTCCTTTTCAAGTTAATAATTTCCTGGTTCTCGAAGGCCCATTCCAGTCCCATTAGTGTTGGATATGGTTGATTATCATCTACTATCTCAATAAATTCAAATTCTACCATGCTATGCATCCCATCTATGTTCACAGGTACTCCTGTCAGTCGCCCAATTGGGACTATTTTCTACTGATTCACGAGCCTTAACTAAACAGGGGATCTTACTAGCTCAAGCTCTCCCATCATCTCCTAGGTCTGCTTAGGTACCACATTCACATTAGACCCTAAGTCCAAGATAACATTATCTATATCATACTCTCCAATTTTCACATTGAACCTGAATTCTTTGGTGGTTCTCTTCCTACGCAATACCTGGTTTACCATTCTCTGTGCGACAGGGGTGTCTCTTCATTTTGTGCAGTGATCAATCATGTTATATAATGTAATTAATGCAGTCCTATATTTCATTAGTTCTACACAAATCCTTAAGAATTCTGTAATTTTACTTACCTGCGCCATTGGCTTCTCTGGCACGGCTTAATTGTCTATCTAAGGCAACGCTGATGTTGATGCTCCCCCATGCAGTCAAAGTATTTATTTTCTAGCTCTCTGATATGTCTCTTTCTTCTATTATGGATTGAATGGTGGTAGAGGCCCTGTTGGATTCCTCACCCACTACTTAGGTTACTTTCCTTGATTTGTCCTATTAGTACTTGTTCTATATCCTCTGCATGTAACAACTGCCACTATGGATCCTTCATTGCATCTTTTGCTTGATATCATCTGCACATTCTAATTTGGATTCTGGTTTTTTTTTCCTATGGCCTTTCACTTCGCAACTAGTTGGGGACAATATTCTATCGAGTGATCCATTTCTCTGTAATATGTGCATGTTGTACAAGGATTATGGAAATCACATTCCAAGTGTCCAGGTTGATTACAGTTATAACAGATAATTGGTCCTCATTCGCCTCTACCACAATTCCCTCTACCTCGGCCTCTACAAAATTTTCCTTTGTTCCCCTAATTGAAACCTCTCTGATTCTTATACTGCGCACCACCCCCATCTGCGGTGGAATTCTCTTCTTGGATACTATATATATCTGATGTGTTCTCCCTTAGTAAGTCGAACGAGTGACAATCCTTATCTTCATTCCCTACTTAAAAAAAAATTCATTGGTGTACTTTGATACTTCTGTAGTAATGGACACTTAGTGGGATGATGGACCCATTTCTTACATGTCTTGCAGTATCCCCCTTGGTAGTGGGTTTAGTGCTCTAGTTGCCAATTACTCCACTAATGCTAAGAATTTGTCCTTGTGATGGCCCTCTGTCCTGCACTTGGTACACCATATTTTTTCTCGTTTCTCCCTTCCTTTGGTAAGATCGTCCAACTAGATTATTAATGCAGCCAACTACATCTGAACTTGTGCCATTCCTCCAATATGTCCTGCTAGAGATGCCTCTAGTTTCATTGCAATTTCCATAACCTCGGGCTATGACCTAATCTTCTATTGAATCAAGGGCCTTCAAATGTGTGGTATAATTCCTACAATAAACCACTCCTGATGTTGTTGGTCTAGAATTTGGAAAGTCAATATCCCCATCACATCTTTAAATCACTGATTGAAATCCATACGGACTCTATTTGTACCTACTTGATATCTTTTAGTTCAGTGATGTACTGCGAATCTGAATTTGGATTTTTAAACTTCTTTAGTAGCGATTTCTTTATCTCTGCCAAAGTTCTAGCCTGTCATGTAGACGTAATACTCTGTAAATTCATATGCCATACTAATGCATGCCCTCTAAATGTTGTCTCTAACTACACAATCTTCACAGTCTCATCCTGTATGTTCTTAGTGACCCAAACTATTTCTCATACAAGCAAGTGTTGTTTTGGATCTTTTGTCCCCGTTCCCTTGAATCCATGAAGCCTTAGAGTATTATCTACTTCCACCATGTTGTCCTGTGTGGTCCATCCTCTTAGTGATGTTGGTGGAGTCTAATTATGGCTTGGACTATGAGCACTAATCCCACTATTCTAATTACTACTAGTTTGTCTTTCTTGACTAAATACCATAAATTTTGACAAGTCTTCAAATGTTATCTATGATTATGGTGACACACATGGGTTCGTGGATTCAACACAACATCTTGTCTGAGTATGACTTACCAGCTCTTCTATTACTGGATTGGAATGAAATTCCCCTCCTTCTCCTCTTATATATGGTACCTCCACAATTTGGACTAGTTTGCAAGGTTACCTTTCCTCTATCTCACTGTGTTCCTCTTTTCTCCCATCCCCAGTCTTTTGCCTAGTGTTCCTCCTTCCTTCCCGCAACTCTCCAAACTCGTACTCTTCCTTTGGTATACTTCCCTCTTTCATCCTTAGTCCCTTCCTTCCTTTTGCATTGCTTTCTCCATTCTCTCATATGATACTCTTGTCATCCTCTGGCTCCCCCTATGTACACAAAGCCCTTTTATTCATCGTACTTCATTATCATCATGTGATTTTCATATAACAACATTTTTATCCACATATTTAACGATTTCAAGAACCTCCCACACAAACATTTGAAAAAGTCTCTTTCTGCAACACTATATGACTGAATGCAATCTACTGCAAATTTTGTAACATAACCCCCTATTACACTATCCAACCAAAAATCAATTGCTTGAGTATTTGGGTTACTTACCAAATTCAGTTGTCTTACCAATTCGGGAGTCCAATTCCTCTGTGTTGCACTACTAAACCTTTCTATTTTCTCTATTAACCTTTCTAGCCACTCGGTCATAATTTTTGGAAATTCACCAAAGAAAATTTCATGCAGATCAATGAACACATACCTTTGCATCCAATGCTTTTCACTCATCGGTGAGTTCATTTTATCTTGTTGTGAAAAATCCAATTCTTTTCATTCTAACCAGTCTGTGATCTTTTTTTTAGTTGGCCTCCAAAACATTCCCTTAATCACAATTTCCCAGTCCCGCCAATGGAACCATTTGTTGTGTTTCATGTTCTACGCACGAGTTGTAAGACCTAAGGTTTGGTTTATCTATAACCAGCAAACCCACCAGACACTGGCCCTTTCGACATCACCTTCTTGTGTAGATGAAGCCTTACTTGAGGTATCTATTGGGACTACAAGAACTAGGTTTATGCAGTAGTAAGGGAAAGGGAGACAGATGTTTGATTCATTGTTCCTTGTTATTATTTATCTCTAGTTAGTATTACTTTCCATGATTCAAATTCCTCTTCTTAACATATTCCCAATTATTGTAGAGATTCTTCGTAGTCATAGTAATGAATATTACGCTAGAATTAATCCATAAACTAAGTCTAATCTACGAAGTATAGAAACATAATTTAGAAACACACTTAGACAAGTAGATAACACAAGACACAGTATCCTCTCTAAACTCTCTCTTTATTCATCTCTCATATTACCAATTGAATATTATATTCACGATTCTGTCCTACTCTCTTTTTTCCACCCCCTAATCTCCCATCCTGTTACATATTTATACTTCAAAACCTAGGTATTAAAACCCTAGTCTATGTATCCCAAACCTATTACAATGCATTTCTAGCTCAGTTAACTGGCTATCTGACTGCTTTCTTCTACTTTTCTCTCTTTGTGTAGCTTTTCCACTGATCTTCTTTTTCTGGAATGTTGTGCTTTCATCCTTCTCTCGCGCTTTCTTCTCTCTCTATTACGAGGAAATTCTCTCTATGTCTAGGGTGAACCACAACAGATGGAAATAATTGTAGAAATCAACTCTATCCCAAAAATATGTTATATAAACCAATGTGCAAGGGATATAAGAAAGAGGCCTACCTCATCCAGATGTTCAATGATGTCCACCATTGAGCACTTTGACCCAAATCTATATATACCTACAACAATTTCTCAGCAAACAAGCAACGACAAGCATATGGTGGAAATATAAAAGGTTAGCACATTAGATAGCATAATCCATCAATATACATAATAAATACGCCAATGGATAATAATTCATATATTTGCAAGACATCAATTGGATGGGAAGAGAGTATTTCTATTAATAAATGATCAAAAAAAGTGAAAATATTACAGACTTCCGTTTTGGCACAGTTCGGAACCGAGAAACCAAGTTCCTTCCAACTGGGCCTCCACCAAAGGCAAGCTCATAGAAGGGAGACAATGAGGTTCTCCATCATTAAGGGAAGATCTTGGGGGCTGAACACTGTGTTCAAACTTCAAGGACAAAGGGATGCAGACTCAATATGAAGTAAATAATTTCTCCAGAGTAACTTTGCTCTCAAAGTTGAATTCTTTCTCCTTTTCCATAGCTCGAAATTGACCTCTTTATAGCCTTCAAAATGAAACTGAAGCATCGAGTCAGAATGTTTCCATTATATGGAAGTCCAAGGATCATAGATATCCTGTCATGACATGGAAACCCGACATTTAGTTTTGATTTTCTAGCACAAATCCCGATGTATGCATGATGTAGTGGAGCAGCCTACATATACGCTTGATGTATAGGGTGAAAGATGCATACAAGTGGAAAAATTGTATTTTTTTCTCTGGATTCTAGTGACAGGGAAGACAAGTCTGCATAGGGAAATGGAATAAGGCCCTCTCTGCAAGATTGCATAGGGTGAGGAAAATATTTCTCTAACACATGCCCCCTAATGTGTGAGGTCAGAGCAGTATCTGTGATGGCCAAAATACATTATAAATAACCTACAAGTGTAGTGGCAGAGAACCAGCTGGATGAACTGAATTGTTCATTACATTTTGCACTGACTTTTCATACATGGCTGCCAAAAATACACTGCAGATCCATGTGAAAATATATTGAACAAGTGTTTGTGGCCATGAATAGGCAAATACAAATGTAGTTACATGCCAATAGTTGTCGTAGTCACGCACAAGGCCCAGTAGAACCAGTCTCAAAACCAATCTGAAGATATATGTATACCATGGAGTACAATCTAATCTCATGTGATCACTGAAGTCATATAGGTATTGGTCCAATGAAAAGGAAGCAACAGCTCAGGAAATTTGCGACCACATAGTGATGTCTTCAAGTCTTCTACATAATCCGCCAAGGGTTCAAGTATACATTATGTGAACAAAGGAATTTACTTCGAACACAATGAGACATTGTTTGATTACCAGTCATTGAAGTATACCATTAACAAACACGAGACAGCCTACTGATAATGAAAGTAGGTATCAAGGCACCGAGTACATTCTTACAAGTGTGAATAAAGAATTCGGTGTCAAACACCTGAAAAATACATTGATCAGGATACATTGATGTATTCCTGACTGTCGATGACGAGAGAGCCTACCACTGATGACTGCAAGACTCGAGGTACTCATAAGACTCTAGGTCCTGTTTCTAGAATAAATGGGCTGAAGTTGATGAAAAGAGACCCACTGAAAGGAGAGCATTAAGGAATATCTCATCAGTCAGCATGAGGTACAAAGCAGGAGCTTCATGATTTGGTGGAAATCAGACGAAGAACATGTTCAGGAACCAACGACATTGTGCGTCTTTTGTGTGTGCCAAGTGAAAGCGTTACAGGAAAAGGACCCTCTGAATAGCAGCCAATGATGAAAATTGTTGACAAAGGCAAGGAAACCACCAATAAGGATAATGGAATCCAAGACACTGCACAAATCCCAATGTGTGAATAGATGTGTTTCCTTCGAACACAAGGGAAACCACTCAGTCAATGACCAATGATGAAATGTCGATTGTTGGGTTCAAAGTTACCTACCAATGATGAATGTAGGGCCAGGGTGCATGATAGGACTATGGTATCATGTGATTCTAAGACAAACTGAGGGTATGGATGACATGCAAAGACAAGAGTTCTGAGGAGTGGCCGACACAGGTTGATAGAATTCCTTTGAACAAGAGCATGAGACATATGGAGGACTCTGGTAGCATAGACCCAATGATGAAACCATGAGATGCAGGAGGCATCAATGAAATTCTCTATAGGGATTGGAAGAGTAACCAGTTGGTAGAGAAGACTCTATAACAATTTCAACTTCCTAAGGCCATGCTAATCCCAAAATTATGATGATGAATGGACTCAAATAATTTTGTGTTATGTTCAAAGGTGACACGAATGTTGTCGATACAAGATAATACTCCCTTCATGCCTACCTTTTTTTGTTTTTTCATATACAAATGAATTCTATGATACAGAGGAGGAAACAAGTGTCGCAAGTAAGAAAAACTAGTTCCAGCAGTGGAACATACCAATGATCGATGAAGTGAAGTGCATGCGGGAGATGGACACTCGGGGCAATGTTCCCTCCTAGGTGTAGGGGGTCAAATTGTGAAGGATATAAACAAGGTTCTACTTGGTTGAGGATGAAAAATTGTTGAGGCAAACTGTTTATAACGCAAAGCGAGAAACAACTATAGGCTCAATACTACAAGCAGGGGCATGAGATGCAATCACAACTTAATGCCAAAAAATGTCCTTTTTTATTTCTTGTAGTCTACTTGGTGTGAAAAAGGGATAAACTTGTGCCAAATAGACGTCTTTTCAAAACCAATTTACGAGTGTAAAAAAGACAAGTTCACTCGACAATATTTTCATTTTTTGATAATGAGTTGGAAAAGAGATTAACTAAGACTCACGACCTTTCAAGTCCAACTTAACGAGTGTTAAAAGGACAAATCACTCGACAATCTTTTCACTTTTTGAATGAGTTGGAAAAGATATTAACTCAGACTGGTGGATGTTGTTCTAAGCAGCATGTAATGGGGGTGGCCAAGGTTCCCATGCAGGACTTATGTGAAATGTCAACAACTTACAAAGAGCTGACACAAGCTTGGGAAAACCCAAAGCTTTCCAAGTCGAGGAGGATAAAATACTTGTAGAGGTTACCTTATCTACAATATATTGAAGAATTCCCCTTATGTGGAAGGGTGTAGAAGAAGGAAGTTGAGGCTCTACAAGACCATTCCAATCAAGGGAAACCACCCTAGGACTTGGACCGAGCATACCTAAAGAGAGTGGAATTCTCCCTAGTGAAGAAGGTACATAACTAGAAATGCTAAGGCCATGGCATAGAAGGTATAGATCTAGAACCAGAAGAGTGGGATTGACAAAAAATTGCATCGGTGCAACCACTCCCTTATACTTGTCACTCTCCAAGAGAAGATTGGGGTCGACCGAATATTGCATCGACATGACCACTTAGTCAACCATTGGTTGAATAGGACGCAATAAAACAAAGTCAATAGATGCATCACCCCCAAAAATAGGAGTGATGTTCGTCGAAGATTGCATTGACATGACCATTGGTTGAACAATATGCAAGACAACAAGGTCAAGAGATGCATCACCCCTGAACATAAGAGAGGTGGTGGTCGAATATTTCATCGACACGGCCATTGGTTGAACGGGATGCGAGAAAACAAGGCCAAGGGATGCATCAACCCCCAAAGGAAGAGGGGTGTTATTCAAAGATTTCATCGACAAGACTGATGTATCAACCAAAGAAGGAAAAGAGTTTGGGGAAACCACCGACGAATCAGAACCTGAAAGGCCCTCAAGTGAGAACCATACTTTCGATATCCTAACAGTATCAGGACACAAATGAGTAAGGTTACTTCCTTCGCAATTCCTGCAAAGGAATCTGTCCTTACATCTGAAACATCTAGGCTTCTCAATCATATGAATGCCCCCAGCATGACTTGCAGTGGCTGGTGAGAAATATCCAACATGACTAGCATAGGTTGGTGATTTATGTGCAGTGTGACTAGCAGTGACGAGACTTGTGCCATCAACATGACTTGCAGCAGCTAGTTGTTGGTCTTCAACATGACTTGCAGAGGTCGACGACCAATCTCCAACATGACTAGTAGAGGTTGGTGATAAAATTCCAGTATGACCTACAATGACTGGACTTGTGGTGGCAGAGGGTTGTGGCATTTGAGACCAAGGTCCAAGGAAAGATAGGTTTTAAGAAATTGCAGGCCAGGAAGGATCTTGGTTTACACCTTGACTAGTAGGATAGTATCCTCCTCCATACTGATTCATAAAGGGTTGTAAGGGAATCGACACTGAAGTAGATGTTTTTGAAGAGACAAAAGAACGATAAGGATTATTTGAGTGAGGATACATGTTGCCCCCATATGAAGGAACTTCATGAAGGGGGTTTCCCATACTATAAAAATAACTTCCCCCATATGAAAAACCAGAGGACAGATGGAGGTTGTCATGGGAAAAGTGTTTGTAGGAACCAACATGGTGGAAGAAGGATAAGTGGACGAAGTGTAATAAGTAGAATGATTTCCTATTTGGGCACTTGCTTCTCACAAAGTGGATTCATAGGAAGGAATATTCCAAACTCCTACTGTAAGAGGTGTTTGAGGGATATGACTCCCACCAAACGGAGAGAGATAATAAGGAGGCAGCATGCCCCCAGACCCAAAACCTGGATTCACATAAGGAGTCGAGACAGAGGATGGAAAGTGTGAAGACATGTCTAGAATACCATGATAAAAATGATTAGAGACCCAAGGCATGGACTAAGCATCATAATTTTGCATACCATTATGAAAAGAGGACGGATTTGTCCCCATGAAATGAGTGAATGTCATGGGGGAGGTAGCATTAAATGAGGGATCCCGAGGGACTCCACTATCCATGATAATGAAAACTCAGTAACAAACTCCTAAGGCCAACTAGTAATCAAAGAGAACACCAAAAGTCAAACGGCCAATACGCATGCAAACGGGATAAAGTGGTTGAGTGGCCTCCCTCCCTAAATAAATTATGTCTCGCCCAAGAGGGGCCTGAGACTCCCTGTTAAAGATCAGAGGTAACCAAATTAGTTATAAGGGCCCTCATGGGATTAACAACCAGTCGGTCAGATCCCCCCAGACAGGTAATCTTCCATAAAGGTTGTGTGTTGGCTGACCCTTATCTGACCCAGGGTACCTGTAGAATAACCCCTGCAAGTAACCTATCAGACACCTAAGTCAAGCAAATAATAAACCACTGTATAATCGATGCACAGGCGAGCAATCGAAACTCAGGTCCACCATATGGGAAGGGTAGAAAAGCCTGAAACCTTGAAAGAACCGCCTCTCACGGAGGTAAGGGCACTAAAAAGATCCCCAGATACAAATAGATCCCCAAAAATATCTTTGACACTAGGAAGGTATCGGGGGGATATCCCTTCAACTAAATTTGTGCGACCTCATGATTAACTCCAGTGTGAGCGGAGCCTCCTGATATTACCAATTATACAATGGATTTATCCACTCCCTGAATCAGACACATATGTTGATTTAATTTCCTTGGAGATGTTTACTCACAAAATCCCATTCCAAGGCACTAAATCCTAGGCTAGTTTGTGCACCCTAGAAAAATAAAATCGTGACTAGTAAATTTTAAATTATAGCATTGATTTTATGGATGTGATTACTCAAAAAGGTACGGTAGTGAAACTCATTGTGTTATGACTCTGTAATAAAAATAAATATGAAAATAATGCAAAGTCCTAACTTTAACTTTCAATGAATGATATGCTTCTAAAAATGATGCAATTTTGAAATTCAACCCTGCAATTCATAAGTGAAAATGCAATCTTTCACTATATGCACTAAGCTAATGGTAAAGACTCAAAAGACAAAAATGCCAAGCAATGAAAAATGCCTATTTTTTGTATTTTCAATATATCAAAACTGAAAATGCATCGACTAAAAAGTAACTTGATATACGGTCCTAATGTGTATAAAAAAGAGATAACTCAAGCAGGATACCAAGCAACAAAACACCTAGCCCAATTTACAAGGACAATAAAAATGAAAAGACGAAGAGAAAGACTTTGCCCAGAAATTCAACCAAAAGAGGGTTTCCTGTCATCCCATAAGCACTTAATAGGCACTACAAAGACCCAAGAAGGCTAAAAAAACATCAAATCCCACCCAACAAACACCAGACTAGGAAAAATGGCAAGGCAAACTGATGTACGTGACTATTCAGGCAAACAGACCGTATATACATAGCTTGATGTGAGAGAGCTCGTGTTTATATGCAACTGTCAAGAAAAAAGGCATGTATATGCTTTGAAACAAGGCTAGGCAAGGGAGAAAGGCTGAAAACTCAGACCCGGAGTGAGCAGGAGCTGTCAAGCAATGATGTGACAAGAACCACAATGGAAATGAGAGAAATCTAAGGAGAAAATTACTTCAAACCCTAAGAAAGAATATTCATCCCAAGTATGGTCGCCAATTATGTTACAAGGAAAATCTCGTTATGGCTAGGGTGAACCACAACAAATGGAAATGACTGCAGAAATCAACTCTATCCCAACAATATGCTATATAAACCAATGTGCAAGGGAGATAAGAAAGAGGCCTACCTCATCCAGATGTGCAATGGTGTTCATCATTGAGCACTTTGACCCAAAGCTATATATACCTGCAACAAGTTATCAACAAACAATAAAAGACAAGCATATGGTGGCAATATAAAAGGTTAGCACATTAGATAGCATAATCCATCAATATACATAACAAATACACCAATGGATAATAATTCATATATTTGCAAGACATCAATTGGATGGGAAGAGAGTATTTCTATTAATAAACTATCAACAGAAGTGAAAATATTACAAACTTCTATGTCGGCACAGTTCGGAAATGAGAAACCAAGTTCCTTCTAGTTGGGCCTCCACCACTTCAATCCTCCACCAAAGGAAAACTCAGGGAAGGGAGACAATCAGGTTCTCCATCAATAAGGGAAGAGCTTGGGGGTTGAAAACTGTGTTCAGACTTAAAGGACAAAGGGATCCAGACTCAATATGAAGTAAATAATTTCTCCAAAGTAACTTTGCTCTCAAACTTGAATTCTTTCTCCTTTTCCATAGCTCGGAATTGGCCTCTTTATAGCCTTCAAAATGAAACTGAAGGGTCGATTCGGAACGTTTCCATTATATGGAAGGCCAGGGATCAGAGATCTATTGTCGCGACATGGAAACTAGATATTTAATTTTGATTTTCTAGTACAAATCCCGATGTACGCGGGCTGTAGTGGAGCAGCCTGTGTATACACTTGCTTTATAGGATGCAAGATGCGTACAAGTGGAAAAAATTGTATTTTTGTCTCTGGATTCTAGTAACAGGGAAGACAAGTCTACATAGGGAAATGGAATAAGGCCCTCTCTACAAGATTGCATAGGGTGAGGAAAATATTTCTCTAACACTCACTCTCTTTCTTTATTATTTTGTCTGCACATTGTCTTCCTCCTGCATGATTTCTTCTTTCTACATGATTTATTCCTTCTATGCGCTTTCTTCCTTCTACATTCTTTCTTCCTTCTGTGCACTTTCTTCCTTCTACGTACTTTATTTATACTTAGGTTTTTCACCAATCACTATCTCCAAAATTTCTTGTCCAACAAACAAGAAAAGTGTTTTGGTTTCCCCATCATTAGCAAACGTCAACAAGGCTTCTTCCCACTTTCTAAAGTAGTCAACGACCACTATTATGTATCTATTCCCCCTAGTAGATGAAGTTGGGGGGCATGTCATAAAATATACCCCCCATTTAGAGAATGCATCGACAATAATAACAGGAAATGTGGGAGTAGGTTGCACGCAAAACTTTTTAGAAAATATTTGAAAAGGGTGGCATTTCTTGACTTCTTTGATGCAATCTCTAAAGATCGTTGGCCGGAAATATATGGCGCACAAAATATTTTGAGTTGTTACCCACCCTAATAATTGGTAGCCACATGTTCCACTATGGCAGTCATTCAAAAATAGCATTGCTTCCTCATGAGTCAGGAAACAATGGAGAATTGAGTCCACTCCTCATTGATACAAAGTGTCAGCGATAATGAGATAATTCTTGGTGATGTGGAAAGCCTGTCGTCATTTTTCTCACAAGAAATGTGGAGGGAGGGAACTTCAGAGTCTTGAGATATGTAATAATATATCCATACCAAGGGTCAAAGGAAGATATGAGGAATACACACTCATCTGGAAGTTAGTAAATAAATTTGTTATCCTCATCCTCATTCTCTACTGGGAACTTCAACAGAAGTTCAGTGAAGACTAATGACTTCTTAGACTTGGCAGAAGTAAAATCCAAATCAAAATCCTATAGAAAAACAATCAACATGTTATACTTCCCGCCAATTATTCACCAAGTCAAAACATACTAAAAAAGGTTAACGTCAACTATGAGGGTCATCTTGCACAATAGAATGTAATGTCGAAGACGCTGAACAACATGAAATGTTTCTAGGGATAGTTTTTTGACGTGTGAATACTTTAGTTTAGGTCCTATCAAGGAGCGACTCAAATAATAGATGACATGCTCTTGGAGATTATCACCATCCTAAACTAATACCATGTTGATCGAAGATTCAGCTGTCGCGAGATATAGTATAAAATCTCTATTATAATCTGGGGGGCTAAGCAAGGGAGCTAAAACTAGATATTTCTTCAATGCATCAAAAGAACATTGTGTTGACTCATCCCAATAAAAAACAACCCCCTTCTTCAATAGATGCATAAAACCTTTTGTGACATTAACATAGTTTGGTACAAAATGTCGAAGGAAATTTTCCTTTCCTTGTAGACTTTGAAGTTGACGTATTGTGCATGGGGGGGGAAACTGTCAGTTATTGCCTCGAACTTCAAAGGTTCAACCATGATCCCTTTAGTTGAAATGATAAATCCTAAGAGATGTGTTGAAGTCACAAAAAAGATGCATTTGTGTGGATTCAAGCGAATTCGATATTGATGGCATATCTCAGAGACAAGGCATAGGTGTAAAAGATGTTGTTTCCTCTTATGCAAATGGGTGGTGAGATCATCCAGATAATCCTACACTATGTTCTTAAGATCATGGAAAGTGAAAATCATGGCCTTTTTAAAAGTGGCTCCAACATTTTTAAGGCCAAAGCGCATCTTTTTGTACGCAATGGTTCCTCAAGGAAAAATCAAAGTTGTCTGATGTTGGTCCTTGGGGTGGATCTGTATCTAGTTATAACTAGAAAAACCATCCATGAAAGAGAAAATCTCACTTCTTGTGCATCTGTCAATAATTTAATCAATAAACAGTATAGGGAAGTTATCCTTAGCATAAGCTTTATTAAGATCATGAAAATCCATGCATACTCGAATCATACCTTGTTTTTTGTCGACCGAAATGGGGTTGGATACCCATTCTATGAATGGGACTAGATAGATAAATCCCTCTTTGAGCATATTTTCCACCTTAGTTTTGATTGCAACTTCTTTCCTCAAGTTAACCGGTCATAATTTCTGCGGAACAAGCTTTTCTTTTGCATAAGTCTAAATTTCATGTTAGACAATGTGAGGATCTATGCTAGGAATTTACTCATACTACCAAGAAAAAACATCACGAAATTCCTTGAAAAGTGTCTTGTTCTTACGAATTTCATATTGAGAACAGTCTGCCCCAATAAAGATGTTTTCAACAACATCAAGGGTTTTAGAAATTTTGATTGGGATGGTTTCCAATATATTCTCCATATTCCCCTAGGCATAGACACCGTGATTTTCTAAGAGATTCACCATCTGACCAATGTTTCGACTCACATGAAACCTAAACTCTTTGCTTTCCACATGACTAATCTCAGGGAGTAAATACAATCAATATTGCATATCCTCCCATGGCCTTTATGACCCATTAATTTCCTCTATAATAGTTTCGTCTGAGGGAAAGACGATGTCAAGAAAGTCTTGGGAAGTTGAAGAATTTTGAGCCCAAATGCGCTCCAGAAACTGATTGTCCTCCTCTATCCATGAAGGAGTTTGATCTGAGTCTACAATGGCTTACTGGATAGCTTGGTAACCGACCTCAGCTATAGATAGTGGCATAGCCATCCAGTCATGTGCGTGACCTTATACTAATTGGCACGGCGAGGGTAACACCCATTGATCTTGTAGATATGATGTCTTGAATGAAACAACTCTTGTAACAAGAAATAGGGAACTCAAATTTTGATAGTCGATCCGGGTGGCACAAATATAAGACATCGATGTTGGGAAGTTAAAGGTTCCCATAAGTGAAGGCAACATTCCAACACCAATACTCTCATTTGTTGACTGATAGTTTTCGATCCATGGGACTGTGGATCTTGAATTCACAATGGAGCTAGAGTGGTTAAAACCCATTAGTTCAATAGTTACAATACTCCTCTCATGGGGAAAGAACAAAATTTGAAATACTAATGAGATGATGATCATCATTGCGTAAGTCCAACTCCTTCCCAATAACATATTATAGTCAAGAGGAGCATCAACTACCTCTACTTCAATGGAAACAAACTTTCCTCCCAACTAGATCAAAAAAGAGGAAATAAACCTGTGCGGTCTAAACGATCGTCCTTCAAAAGTGGTTAAAAAAGTGGTCAAAGTTGCGATCTCTGGAGAGTCGATAAATTTCCAACATGACAAATACATGACACACATCAAAGATCCTTCTTCAACGATGGTCCTCCTGATCACGTGTTTCATGTATACAACTTATATCTGAAAGGCTACATGATAAGGAAGGCAAGTCTTCACATCAGTAGTGTCAAACTTTATAGTGAGCTAGGTGGAAGCATCCACCACTCCGATCGGGATAACAATGTGGTGTGTTGCACAGGGTAACTTTGAAGCACTTCTAAAATAGACATCGCACATGGTGTTTGAAGTAAATCCTCAACAATGGAACAATTGGGTGCAACTCGAGAATTATGGTTGTGCGACACTCTTTTATACAAACCTTTCGGTATGCATGACATTGTTTCCCTTTCATCTTTCTCTTTGTGGAGAGGTCCCTGAGGATATGAAGTTTATTTACCTTTCGATGTCGACCTTGTATTATTATAATCATGACATCTGGTTGACAATTCTACCTCATCTTCTTTTGTATGATTCAACATATTAACGAATGAAAAATATCCATCTAGAAGAGGTGCATTTGAAGTGACCCCTTACAGATTGGATGTGAAAGAGCCAACCTGCATATTTTGTCCTTGAGGAAACATATTTTTCAATATAGAAGGTTGTTGTTGTTGTTGTTTTTGTTTCAAATTTATTAGGCATTGGGATTTTTCCATCATCAAGCATTGATGAGTAACGTGATCATCCCCACAAAGCTTGCATGGGAATTCTACTTTTCTATATTCATTATTTCCCCCGTTAGCATTATTATTAGCCTTTTTAACGTTTCCCCCATTACCCTTCTTTCCCTTTCCTTTTTTTTTCTCTTCGGGCTACCAAGAACCCTTTTGAGTCTTTGATTGCACAATATGTACATCCAAGGAATGGGTGGTAGGGGTGGTCTAGATAGAGGTTGGACCAACTATAGTTTACTGAATAGTCAATTGTTGCATCTAGTAAGATATCATATATGTAGATTTACTTTGTCAGGAACTGACAATACCATCAACATGTGGTCCCAATTTTGGTTTTGATAAGTCGAAATTCGACTGTGGTGTGTTGGGAATGATCTCACTGAGAATACCTAATTGAGAGTAAATTAACTCCAGCTGTTTCACTCTGAAGATCACTTGTTCTTTTGTAAACATCCCTGAAGTTGCAATGTCCTTAGAGATATAAGAAAGTAACGACTTCAATAACCATTCCAAGAGAAATTCTGGTGCGAGCATGGATTTGATCAAGCTCTTTCGTCTCCTCCATTCCCAAATATGATCGGAAATTTGCATAGATTTATCTTATTCAAAGTTAGTTAAATTTTTTGTCCCAACATCATATCGGATAGGGATTTAGAAGTTATTGAGGGAAACCATGTCCAAATCCCCTAATGTTGCATACTTCGACCTCTCTAGTTCTATATACCCCTTTATGGCACCCCCAATGAGACTGCATTCGAACAATCATAACTGGATCGAGTCATTGTTCAAAAAATTAGATGGACCCACAAGTGAAACAACGTTACATGATCTTGTGGGTCTTCACCAGTCTTTCCTTTGAACTTTGGTATATCTGAAGGTAGTTTAGTGGGGACCACAGGCCAACTCGGGTCATGATGAATCAGGTCATTCATCAGCTTAGACAAGTTTCCAAAAAGGGTAGAATAGGTTGTGACATCGATTGATTGGGAGCCTGAAAGAAGGTCCTGGATTAAAGTTGGCACCATGTTGCCAAGAATATTTTACGCATGAGAAAGATCCTTGGGAGAAACCTTGGTTCTAGTTAAACAAAAGAAAACTCCCATCCATCTAACTCCTAATTGGAAAAGTAGGGTTTCCCTCTGTAAACCTCCTTGTGAGTGAAAACCTCCCTGAATGGGGTTCCACTGGCCGAGAAAGGGGTTTCCCCCTGAAGGCATCCCATGTGAAGGGAAAGACCCTTGCATGTAATTCCACTAAGCTTGGAAGTGGTTTCCCCCTGCCGACACTGCATATGTGGTGAAAGAATTACTCACAAACCAATCATATAGTGTGAACAAGGTCGAAGTAGATGGCATGTTAGCAGATTGGAATATGTTACACATAGAAGCACCCCATCCCCCAAAGGGGTTAGGGACGGTGATATGAAATATCCTTAGATGCTTATTAATCTTTTAAATACATGAGAGACATCTACTTGATATTCTAAATAAAATGATCTCTTGACTGTATGCAAATCACATGTGAAATACTTATCTAACCATATACACTTTAATGATAAATATCTTGCAAATAATTGAGCATGAAATAAACAACAATAATGAAATCACATACACAAGTAGGATAATGGACTTCACCCAATTTGGGCTACCTCTAGTCAGTGTCCACTTCCAATAGAGACCTTCTTTATTAATGCTCAAATGCTTGCATTTTACAATGACTTTTTTACATGTTGTTCAAATGAAGAAACAGAGTGCATTGTTGGATTCCCTGCGAAAAATCATGCAAAATGAGTATAAAGTTCTAGAAATTCTATTACAGGACCTCTCAACATGCTTTATGGTGTACCTCAAAGTATATGTACCCTTAGGCATGCACTTCGAGACAATTCTCTGCATAAAATTAATTCCTCCTACCTCGATCTACGTGCCCATTAAATAGGGTGCACGGCTTAACCTACAATTTGAATTTCGAGGCAGGAAATAAATATAAAATATCAGGTTTGTTTTAAAAAAATGTATGTGTGGTGTTTTGGTTAAAATGTTGTTTATATATATGGCAACTCAGGGGTTCGATCCCCATGGACCGCCATATATTCTATCGTTTTTATTGGCATGTTCGTTGGTGGTTTAATATATGGTTACGATGGAAAGTCTGTTAGCCCCGCGCACTTATGGAATTGGTCGCATGTGTTAACATATATACCAGGGGCTGGGGGCTAGCCCTCGGCCCCTTTTCCCCCCTAAATGTAACTTAATACAAATTCAAATAAATTTTAAAACATGATAGGTTAAGAAACATGTGTGGGGTATGATGGTTATGGAAGCTTTGTTAAGACTTTGGGAGGTCATGGGTTTGACCCTTGTTGACTCCCATAGTATTTTAATAGACTATAATCAATATTGGCCAATGGGAGGTCACCATGTGACGACCTCTCATTGGTTATCCCTTGCCATGTGTCACCATGTGATTTGTCCATCTAGCATGTATGACCTACCTAGTCAGCTGCCAACCAAAATGCCACATCATCTTCTTGCCATGTCACCATTATATGGAATGTATAGTCATGTGACACGTGTCACCCTTGTATTGGTGACACATGTCACTCTTTTTCCTATGTTGACTTTGGCCTTTGACCTGGTTTGACTGGAACTTTGACAGCTCATAACTTTTTCATACAAACTCTGTTTGAGGCAATTTTTGCACCGTTGGAAAACTATCATCAAGATCTATGCATTGATGGTGTTTTCACGAGAATTTTGGACATTTGAATTTTGAGCATTTTTGGACCATTTTGGACCTCTAGGGACATTCCAGATCACCTTGGACCTCTGTGAGAATTCCTGGATTCTCCTAGATCATTCTTCCCCATTGAAAGACTTTTGGACCACCAAACATTTTGATTACTCAACAACTAAGTGAGGGTAGACTTCCCTCACCCTTCGATCTCCATCCATTTTTATTTACTTGGTCTTACCCCTTTGAGACCAACTCAAAGATATTCCACATCACCTCGCTGTGAAGTCTTGATTCTTCTGTCAATAATAACACCTTCTTCTATCTCGTCCAAATATTATGGAGAAAAATCATCAACTGTTGGAACCTAAATACTTTCATCTTCATCCATAACCATAGGAGGCTCATAAAGCTTCAAATTATCAACATTTACCATTGAATACATTAGCATGTAGGCTAGTATATATAAACGAAAGGCATTAGTACCAATATTCTCCAAGATCCTGAATAGACCATACCGGATTGGTCTCAACTTTTTACCTTCACCTTTCATTCTATCTTTTCTAATATGTAAGCATACTTTATCACCAGCTTCAAATTGATGATCAACTTGATGTTTATTATTCCTTACCTTATACATGTCTTTTCTCTTCTCCAATTGTTCCTATACTTCTTGATGTACCTATTGAATCTTTTGAATGAACCTTTTAGCTTTATCTATATCATCATGTCTATCTTCTTTACCTGCCTCTCCAAAAACAAATTCCATTTTAGGCAAGTACCCCAAACATACTTCAAAAGGCATTTTTTGAGTATATTAATGCATGGAATGATTATAGGTATGTTTTATATAAGGTAATTGTTCATCCCATAACTTAGGATTCTTGTTGTAGTACCCTTGAACTAGATGTACCACTGTTATGTTTACCACCTATGTCTATCCATCTATCTTTGAATGGAAATTTGTGCTCTTCTTCAACTTAGTGTCCATTAGCTCCCATAAATGAGACCAAAATTTTCCAAAAAGAGAGAGTCTTGATATGATATTATAGATGTAGGAAGTCCAAAATGAACCCATACATTAGAAAAAAACATCTTTGTTGTTTTTTCAACTATGACATGTTTCTTACATGGCATCAAAATACACATCTTGTTGAATCTATCCACCACGACATATAGATACTCATGACATATCTTGGACATCAACAAACCCCCTACAAAGTCCATGGAGATAATTTCCCATGGCTGATAAGGTACTAGAAGTGGCATATATAACCCTAGATATTTTTTGCTAGGCTTTCTTATGGCACACAGAACACACCCTTTGATATACTTGGAAATTGTTTCATTCATTCGAGGCAAATAAAAATACCTTTGTAACTATGTAACTGTCTTACCAACTCTGAAATGACCAGAGATGAGAGATGTATGAGCTTCTCTGATTAAATTCACTCTTCCATCTCTTGGTATACATAGTTTCCCAAGATGATATAATAAATTGTCATGCATATAATAATCTGATTGATGATTGTCATGAGTTAATGCATCATATACTTATTTAAAATAATCATCTTTATCATATTGTTCAACATATATTTCATGTGCTAAAGGATTATACCTAAGTATTGTGGATGCATTAACTATTGGTCTTGACAACATATCTACAACCTTGTTATGAATACCCTTCTTATACTTGATTATCAAATGAAACTATTATAGAAAACTCATCCCCCTGAAGTGTTGTGACTGTTGTAGATTGGAATATGCTACCCATAGAAGCACCCCAACCCCCAAAGGGGTTAGGGCTGGTGATCTGAAATATCTGTAGATTCTTATTAATCTTTTAAATACATGAGATACATATACTTGAAACTCAAAATAAAATGATCGCTTGACTGTATGCAAATCACATGTGAAATACTTATCTAACCATATACACTTTATTGATAAATATTGTGCAAATAATTGAGCATGAAATGAACAACAATAATAAAATCACATACACAAGTAGGATAACAGAGTTCACCCAATTTGGGCTACCTCTCCAGGTCCACTTCCAATAGAGACATTCTTTATTAATGCTGAAATGCTTGTGTTTTACAATGATGTTTTTACATGTTGCTCAAATATAGAAACAAAGTGCACCATTGGATTCCTTGCAAAAAATCATGCAAAATGCATATAAATTTCTCGAAATTTGTTAAGGGACCTCTCGGCATGCTTTAAGGTGTACCTCATATTCTATGTACCCTTAGGCACACACTTCGAGACAATCCTTTACATAAAATTAATGCCTCCTTCCTCAGTTTGCACACCCATTAAATAGGGTGCAGGCCCTAACCTACGATCTGAATGTCGAGGAAGGAATTAAATATAAAATAGAAGGTTTGTTTTAACAAACCATATGTGTGGTATGTTGATTAAAACGGTGGGTATATATATGGTAAGTCGGGGGTTCAAACCCCACCAACCAACATATATCCCATCATTTTTATTGGCATGTTCATTGGTGGTTTAATATATGGTTGTAACCATATATTATATGGTTATGATGGAACACTTATTATCCCCATGCACTTATGGCATTGGTTGCATGTGTTAACATATATACCATGGGTTGGGGGCTAGCCCTCGACCTATTTTTCCCCCCAAGTGGAACTTAATACAAATTCAAATAAATTTTAAAACATGATAGGTTAAGAAACATGCGTGGGGTATGATGGTTATGGAGGCTTTGTTAAGACTTTGGGAGGTCGCGAGTTCGACCCCCATAGAATCCCATAGTATTTTGATATACTATAACCAATATTGGCCAATGAGAGATCACCACATGGTGGCCTCTCATTGGCTATCCCTTTCCACATGTCACCATGTGATTTGTCCATCTGGCATGTACGACTTGCCCAATCAACTTCCAACCAATATGCCATGTCAACTTCTTACCATGTCACCATTATGTTAGCACTCCATAAATCTGTCCGGTTGATAAAAAAGACGACGAAGGTAACTTTTTCAACCAACTTTGAGGCCCGAAACTAGCCTTTCGGACTTGGAGAGGGCTCTCTCAGGAGACTCTGTCTCCACGCGGGATATGGTTTTGAAATAGTGGCTAGATTTAACACCTTTGATATAATGGTTTTTGGTTATATTGGCGCAATAAAGTAAGATTTGGGCTATGGAGTCGATTCGAGGAAACAACGGAAACAAATGACTTGGCGACTGAACTTTGAGAGGATAAAGGATAAGCGAGCAACAATCTTCAGTGCAAAGTAGTAATGTGTGGCGGAGAGAAATTAAAGGAAGAGACTCGAAGCACCACTACGGGTGAATTCAAAGTTAACTTTTAGAAGAAAAATGTTTTGTCTAAATGGTGCGAACAAGGAGCATTGCTCAGCGAATCCACAGGTTCAAAAATTAGTTCTGAATTAGACAGAAAAATATATGAGTAAAGATAACAGGAAGCACATATGCAATAAAAGGAGAACAATACATCCAGCTGCTACAATTAGAATATTTTCATCAAAGTTACAGGACCTTTGCATTAAGTTTCAGTCGAACTGAAATTACATACAATAGCTATTGTTTATACCAAATTTTTCCAACCAACCTAGCTTACATCGAAAAGATGAAATATATAAACGAGGGAACTGCTTGGGATACCTTTCTTTCTAACTGCTAACCCTAAAACTAGGAAAACGAAGTAGCATGCATTGGAGACTCTTCAGATGGTGCTTTCCAAAAATAAACAACAATCACATCTGTTTACCCATGACTATTTGAAAATTTTCCATAAGGATCTGATCATCGGTCAAGTCTCGATATGAAGGAAAGATGTGTCAGTGTATCCCTTTGATCAAGAGTCCGACCGAACAGGTGTCTGTTAGGAACTTGCTATCTTCTATAATGGCTTTGATTTATGTTGCGTGCCCATTTGCTAAAAAAATGTGCACAGCAAGTGGTTGTTTGATTGTCATGGTTGTTATCAAAATGGTAGAGTGCTTTGGGAAAATGTGTCCTTCAAAACTTCCAAGATTTGTCTTATGTGTGCAAACGCAGAGATGAGTGCCAGTCGGACTCATTTTTTTTCTCATGCTGGCGAGAGCCATGCGGGCTTCCTTTTTGGTCACTTCGCATTCTCTGGTTCCGCACGGTTTGATATGATCTTATCTATAGGTAAAGGAATAACTCCTTTCACATCTTTGGGAATGTATGTTGCAGGTGAGAATGACTCCTAGTCATTTTGGGGCTTGTACCTTGCAATTCTACTGCTCTGTGTGCCTTTCCTCACGCTCTGAGAGGTCACCATGGCATGACTAGTGTGTATTTTGTGCTCAGTATATCCAACAGATGCACAAGGCGGGGGGATTTGAACAAACTGGAATGGCAAGGGAAATTGCAAATAGAGTGCGGGCTTAATTCTACGACTAGAAAGAGTGTCGAGCATCCGAGATATATAACAATTTGAACCGAAGAAGGAATCATGCTGGAGGACAGCGAATTCATGGCGACAAGATGTTTTGAGTCAAGTTGCAGGTTTTTCATGGAAAATCCCCACATGTAGGATACAGGAAATAGGGCTTGCTAGGCATGCATGATATGAACGCCATGATTTTTCATTCCCTCGGCCTTCATGATGGACTGATAATAGTTGTTTTACTTGCTGATGCGACCTCCATTAACTACTTGACTTGATCTAGGGCATGTAGAGACTGGTTTCTTAACGAGACTCGAATCTTTGGAAAAGACATACCCATACCACTTATGCAAGTTTTGACTCTGACATCCCTTCCCGTCTCCAAGGGCCAACCAGCCACTTGCTAACTTTGATCTCACAGTGCTATGTACCTGACTTCATATGTTTGGACACATGGGTCACAACGTGACTTAAAAATGACTCTAACTAGAAAGAAAAATGGCGGTGCTAACAGCTGGATCCAATGGGGATGCTATCCTCCCTGCGAGGTAGCAAAGAACAGTAGACCAGGTGCATGACCATTGGGCTTTATTCGACCTTCAGACACTGAGAGAAATAAATGATGAACAGAAAACAAACTAAACCTATTGACGCAGCTTCTAAAACTTTAGCATAAACTTAGGGCCTTCATTTCGAGCTTTGATTTTCTGCTGACCTACTGACTTGACACAAAAAACAGAATGACTATTTACAATGACAAATGACTTAAACAGATTTTATTTCGTTAGGTAATGCTTGAGGAACCTATCGTTTATAGGCCCCCAACCAAGGCATTCTCCATCTAATCCTTCTAGGAAATAAGCATTGTTTCTGCAATACGTGTTGATTCTGAATGGACCTGTCCAAAGATGGTTGAACTTTCCATGATTTCCTTTGTCCTCATTTCTCGCATCCCATCTCAAGACTAGATCACCCAACCGAAAATACTTTGGCTTGGAACGCTTATTGAATGCTTTCTTTATCCTCTCCTGATGGAGCTGCGACCGATTGTACACTTGTTCCCTTGCCTTCTATGTGTGAATTAGTTGGTTTATTCTCCTTTGCGCATCATCTGGCTCGACCTCCTGTTCTTGTAACAGCTTCCTAACGGGTAGTCCCAGTGAAGTAGGGAATATTGCATCCATGCCGTAAACGATCTGGAAAGGCGACATCGACATGGACTTCTTCGTGTAACCAGATCTGTCCACAGTGTGTAGATAAGATTTTTATGCCAGGCTCTCTTATTGTCTTGCAGGAGTCTTTTGATGATCCTAGTCAGGATCTTATTTGAGGATTCTGCTAACCCATTTCCTTGTGGATAGTACACCGTAGAATTCTTTAGGGTTATGTTATTATCCTGACAAAATTTCTCCATCCTCTTAGACTTGAATGTGGTTGCATTGTCTGTTATGATCTTAACAGGACATCTGAACCTCGACAAGATGTTCGTCTCTAGGAATTGGATGATGACTGCATCGGTAGCTTGCTTTGTGGGGATTGCCTCTATCCATTTCGTGAAATAGTTGGTGGTCATGAGTATCCATTTTTGCTATGCGGAGGATGGTGGATTTATCTCCCCTATGAAATATAGACCCGACTGCATGAAATATGCTTCGAGTGAGATCGGCTTTAGTGGAAAAGGATACAACTTTCTTCTTCCGTCAGAAATCTGACATTCATGGCAGCTCGAGACCCCTTTATACACGTCAGCAAAAATTTTAGGCCAGTAATAACCTGCCCTCAGGATTTTGTGCACAGTGGTCTTCCAATAGTGGTTTCCTCTGCAGTCGCCTTTGTGAAATTATTGTATGGCATACTTCGCATCATCTTCCAGCAAACAACTCAACAATATTCCCCTAGGGCCTTTCCAGTAAAGTGAATTGTCCAGGATGTAGAACTTAACCGCTTTTATCTTGAGAAATCTGGCCTTAGTCTTACTCACTCTCGGAGGGGCCTGGAGATTTTCCAACACATAGATGATGTCTACATACCATGGCGAATCAATGAACTGTTGAGGCACCTGCGTAGTTTTTTCTTCTTGAGGGAATTTCGACAGATCAGCTATGAAATTCATCCCTATAGTGTCGCAGACTGATTGCATCATTAACTTTGCAAGACCCTGACCTTTGATCAGTTTTGTAGGTTTGATCTCAAGATCGTATTCCAGCATGGATGATATCCACTAGCCTCTCCTTCCTTCCGGGTTGGGTTGGGTCAGGATATCCTTTGCTAAATTGTTGGGTACACAAGCGATGAAATGGGACTGTAATATTTATGTCCTAAACTCTTTCAAGGCTTTCACTAAGGCATACGCCTATTTTTCCATAATGGCGTACCTAAGTGGAGTGTCGTGTAACATATGGCTGAAATAGGTTATGGGTTTTTCGAAGTCTTGCTCGTCTTTTTGTAGCATCACACCTACAATAGTGTGTTCTGAGGTGAATGAAAATAGGAGGAAATATTTCATAAAATCTAGGCTGGCTAGCACAAGATCTTTAGTCAGCGCCACTTTGATATCTTCAAAAGACCTCTTGGCCTCCTGGTTCCACTTGATCTTGTTTCCCTTCCTGAGCATGCAAGTTATGTGATTTATGATTTCCGCTAGGTTTGGGATGAATATCCTCAAGAAGTTTACCTTTCCCAGGAAGGATTGCACCTCCTTTTCACAACATGGGGTGCCAATCTTCAGGATTCCCTCAACCCTGCTAGGGTCTATATTAATTCCTTCCTTGGAGATGATGTTCCCTAACAGCTTTCCTTCTTCCACCCTGAAATGTGATTTCTTTGGATTTAGTGATATGTTGAACCTCCTGAACTTCTAGAAAACCTTCTTCAGGTGCTCAAGATGTTGTTTGTCATAGATAGAGTACATTGTGATGTTGTCCAAATAAATCACGATGAACTTGAAAGTGGCTCCAACATTCATCAAGTTGAACGACATCTTGGCGTACATGTATGTTCCCCATGGAATTGTGAAAGTCATTTTCTCTCTATCATCCAGGTGGACCATAATCTCATTATATCCTGAGATCCTGTCCAGCATAGACATCTTCTAGGACCTCACCACCTTTTGCAGGATGTAGTCCATTTTAGGAAGGGGGTAGTGATCCTTGAGAGACACTTTGTTAAATTTTGGAAGTCTACACACAGTCTTATATCACCGCTTTTCTTTCTTAAGGGTACCAAATTAGCTACCCATTTTGAGAATCTCAAAGAAACAATAATTTTGGCGTTGAAAAATTTATTTACCTCCTTCTCGATCAATGGCAACAATATGGGATTTATCCATCTCAACTTCTGTTTGAAAGGTTTCTGATCTTCCTTGAGAGGGATAACATGTTGGATCACTTTCATGTCATATACTTTCAGGTCATCATAGCTCCATGCGAAGATGTCCAGGAGATCCTTCATGAGCTTTACGTAGTCCTTCTTGATCTCTGGACTAAGTGTCTTTGATAATTTTACCATATTCAAGTTCTCCTCAGTCCCAATGTTGCAATCTTCCACATCTTCTTCGCTCCCAGTGATCTTGGGGATTTTAGCCACATCGTTATCATCATACAACTTTTCCAATGGCACCAACCCCTTTGGAATGATATTATTTTTTAGTTGTATTATGTCCCTTCCCACGATCTGGTTTTGCAAAGGGTCGTCATTACTGCATGCATCCACACTCTCATCTTTGTTGCCGCAACATTCCTCATCAATGTTTGTATTAGCGAACCTGTCTCTCATAAGGAGGAATATTTCCACCTGTTTTTCGTCATCAAACACTTGGCAATGTTTGATATTATCAGTCACTGTCATATTGTGCTTGACCTCGATTTCATATCTTTTTTTTTGGAAGATGGGGATATTAATAACCGAGGCTGAGGTGGCCAATGCATCGGTGATCTGATTTTTCTCTCTAGGGATAGCAGATAGGTCATACTCGAAAAATCCTTTGAGGAGGTCAGAGGCAAATATCTGTATGCTCTCAGCCTGGGGTGTTTGGTCTGATATACACCCTTTACTTGATTGATGATTAGCTTGAAATCTCTGCGCACTGCTACCTTCTTCACGCCCAATTCTTTCAAAATTTGTAAGCCCAAGATTAGTGCTTCATACTCGGCCATGTTGTTAGTGCATTCAAATGAAAGATTGTATGAGAACAGTTTTTTTCTTGCTTCAGGGGGCTTACCCATACACTGGCCCTAGCTCCTTCTCTATTGACTCTACCATCAAAAATCATGTTCCACGCCCCATTTTCTATGCGGTATTTCGGGTCGGCACACTCTATTGTTTCCCACACAGTTTTCTCGTCAGCTATTATGATGGTTGTTGGTCCTTCCTCTTCGAAACTCAATTAATTATATAATATAGAAGAAACCACCTCAGTGTTGATGGCATATATAGGATGATTATTTGGATGTGTCTTTCTTCTTACCAGCACTTCTCTATATAGCCTTCTATCATGGGCAAAAATAGGGATGGTGGCGTATGACATATCCATCTGCAAAGTGCCCTTCAACTTCATAGCCCACGACCTTGATAGCAGCATGTCAAACTTTGGGGGTATGTCCACGAAAACTACGTCCATGACCATGTTATTAGCGGGGATTTGAGCCAACGACACCACTAGGTCTTTGATAAGGCCCAAACACTTGAATTTCCTCGAATCAAAAGAGAAATGGTCCTTATATGGCTTGGTGATATCCAAACCTAGTTCATCCATGATCACCTTTGGAATGAGGTTGTGCAACATGCCAGAATCCAGAATGGCATTATGCAGGTTCATGTCATGGAATTTTAGACTGACGTAGAAAGGAGGGACATCCTCGGTATCATTTATCTCTTCAATGTGCGGACCAAAAAGGATAGCAGGGTGATCATCTTAGATATTCAAAGTATCGCAAGTCCCTCCCATTTTCATCATTTTAATGATTTGTTCCCGATACTCGCCCTTTCTAATGAGTTTATTGAATAGGACAGAAATATTGATTTTGGCCATCTCATGTTCAAAATTGAAAGGTAAACAAACTTTATCTACCTCTTTTATGCTCGCCTCCTAGCCTATCTCCTGAGATTTCTTGGGGGGCTCCTCTTTTGACTTAGCCTTCTCCATCGCATCCTTGGTCACACTATCTGGCCTCAGTCAGCTTGTGGAAGAGGTGTCCATCAGAGGCTTCCTTATGGGGTTCATTTGTTGCGACTCGGTAGGCATGTCTTTGCTCCGAAGGTTGTACTTCTTCTAGAACTGCATGATGGTATTTTGATAGACTTTCCTGAACTATTATGTCTCCCAATATGGTGCATCATTTTTTTCAAGTATCAAATCATCGTCCATCTCCAACACAAAGTCATCATTTTTTCTCATATACCGATCATGCTCACTCTTTTTCAAGAACACGCACGGGTTTTTGTTGTTGCAACAATGCATCTGGTTGTCAAACGTCTAGTTGAAGTCCTCACCCATGTAGTTGTTCTGGAATGGAGGCCTTATCTACTGGTCACCTTGATCCCTTTTCTCTTTCTCTTCCCTCTATCTGATCTGAGGGATTTGACCCCTTCTGAGGTTTTGATTCCTTGGTTGTGGGTCATTCTGTTCTCAGGCAGTCGGTCTATTTCCCATGGACATTCTCTCCATCAACTTCTCCATGTTCTTCATCATCATGTCAAATTTCTCATATGAGGACCACAACATCGATGGTTGTGCATCTCCCTAGGGTCTCTTGTCACCTCGGTTGAACCTTGGTTTTATTTTTCCTGGGGCCATCATGTTTACTTCGACTTCGACATCATTACTCATTATAGCATCTAGACTCGTTGATCTTGTTTCTCTCAAAAACAGGGAGAAATCACTATCGAAGGAATCAGCATACCAGAACTGTGCAGCACTGGGGGGCGACTTGAATTCCGCAAGGATTGAGTTGTACACCTTCAGGAAGCGGGCTGAGAATTCCTTCATTGTCTCTTCCATTGATTTCCTCATATTATTGGATTGTGTTAACAGTTGCAGAGGGTTTTTCTTGTCCCCACATTTATTTAGGAACGACGTCTCGAAAGCGGTAAAGTCCCAAATGCTCGCGAGTGGGAGGGCCTTGAACCATTTTATTACATCTCCTGAAAGGCTCTACGCAAACAGCCTCATTTTTTCATCTTCATAGTCCACCTCTTCCAAGTTGACGAAATCATTAAACTAGTCCAAGTGCCTCTGGGTGGAAACATTTCCTTTAGCGTCGTATAGACTGATTCTCTAGCTATCATTCTTAGGCAAGTCATGTAATTGGGCTGGCAAGATGAGGGGGGAAATATGGCAGCCATATCCCAAGGAGGGTTCAGATTCTGAGGGATACTAATTTATATTAGGGCTTGGAATTTCTTCAAGTCGAAAACAATATCGTCCAAACTGGTTTCTGACTTAACCCTGAACAAAGTTTTCTCGAAGAATTCGTCAAACTCAAGGTCGTCAATTCTCTACACATCGTCTTTAGGTAAGGATAGACTTTTGTCCAGGTAGTAGAATAGGTCTGGTGCTTTCTCTCTAGTCCTGTGTAGAATCGTCTCGTGGTCGTAGAGAAGATCTGTGGGGTTTGGGTCAGGATTTTCTCTGGTATAAATCTTCTTTGGAGCCATGGTTCCTAAACTGTGCTACTTGGAGCTACTAGTCTGTTTGGACTGGATTCGCTAGGGTAAGGGTTTCATCCGGTACAGATGTTTGTCCCTATGTTACCGTCAGGGGTTAACTGCAACGTAGTCATTCTCCTAGGTAAAATCTATTCAATTTCATCCCCAGCAACTGCGCCAGAATGTTAGGTCTCCATAAATCAGTTCAGTTGATAAACAAATGACGAATGTAAATTTTTCAACCAACTTTGAGGCCCGAAAATAGCCTTTCGAACCTGGAGAGGGCTCTCTCTAGAGACTCTATCTCCGTGTGGGAAATGGATTTGAAGCAGTGGTTGGATTGAACACCTTTTATATAATGGTTTATGGTTATATTGGTGCAAGAAGGTAAGATTTGGGCTATGGAGTCGATTCGAGGAAACAACGGAAACAAATGACTCGCTGACTGAGATTTGAGAGGATAAAGGCTAAGTGAGCAACAATCTTCAGTGCAAAGTAGTAATGTGTGGTGGAGAGAAATTACAAGAAGTGACTCAGAGGACCGCTACGGGAGAATTTAGAGTTAAATTTTAGAAGAAAAATGTTTTGTCTAAATGGTGCAAACAAGGGGCACTGCTCAGCAAATCCACAGGTTCAAAAATTTGTTCTGAATTAGACAGAAAAAGATATGAGTAAAGATAACAGGCACATACGCAATAAAAGGAGAACAATACATCCAACTGCTACAATTAGAATCTTTTCATCAAAGTTGCAAGACCTTTTTATTAAGTTTCGGTCAAACTCAAATTACATACAATAGCTACTGTCTATACCAAATTTTTCCAACCAACCTGGCTTACATCGAAAAGATGAAATATATAAACGAGGGCGCCACTTGGGCTACCCTTCTTTCTAACTGCTAACCCTAAAACTAGGAAAACTGATTAGCATGCATTGGAGACTCTTCACATGGTGCTTTCCAAAAATAAACAATAATCACATCTGTTTACCCATGACTATTCACAAATTTTCCACGAAGATCTGATCATCGGTCAGATATCGATATGAAGGAAAGATGTGTCAGTGTATCCCTTTGATTTGTCACTAGTTGTTGCCTTAACTCCATGTTTTCCTGATAGAGTTCAGTGATAGCCAGCTTTGCCTGCTTTAATTTTTGAGGTGGCTCTTGATCATTCGCTCCTATGTTATCCACTTTCCCTGTTCTACTCTTGGCTTCATGGCTTGATCCTCCGGCAGGCTCTAGCTAGATGGCGTGCATGACTAGTTCTTCACCCACTGATCTGGCATGTGGCTCTTCTGAAAAATGAGCTTCCATAACTTTCTTGTTCTTCCTTGGCATGCCCCTCATCCGAGGCATTTTTTGTTTAGGAGACGGGGCTTCTACTGTCTTCCGTTACTGTGAAAATCCCTCTACTTCAGGTTCCGTGTGGTTTGATCTAATCTTCTCTATAGGTAAAGGAATAACTCCTTTCACATCTTTGGGAATGTCAACTGCTGGTGAGAATGAATCCCAGACATTTTGGGGCTTGGACCTTGCAATTTTGTTGCTCCGTGCCTTTCTTCATGCTCTAAGAGGTTTCCATGGCGCGACCAGTGTGTATTCTGCATACAGTATATCCAGCAGATGCACAAGGGGGGTGAATTTGAATAAACTAGACTAGCAAGGGAAATTGCAAACAAAGAGTGGGCCTGATTCTACGACTGGAAAGAGTGTCGAGCATTTGAGATTTATAATGAGTTAGATCGAAGAAGGAATTATGCTAGAGGACAGTGAATTCATGGTGATGAGATGTTTTGAGTCAAGTTTCAGGTTTTCCATGGAAAATCCCTGCGTGTAGGATACAGGCGATCAGGCTTGTTGGGCATGCATGATACGAACGATGTGATTTTTCATTCCTTCAGCCTTCATGATGGACTGATAATAACTATTGTACTTGTCAATGTGACCTCCATTAACTAGTTGACTCGACCTAGGGCACGTAGAGACTAGTTTCTTAACAGGACTTGACTCTTTGGAAAATACATACCCATACCACTTATGCAAGTTTCATCTCTGACATCCCTTCCCGTCTCCAAGGGCCAACTGACCACTTGTTGACTACGATATCATGGTGCTACATACCCGAATTCACATGTTTGGATGCATGGGTCACAACATGAATTAAAACCGACTCTAAGTGGAAAGAAAAATGGTGGTGCTAACACATTGTACGACATGTATAGTCATGTGCCAGGTGTCACCCTTCCAGTGGTGACACATGTCACCCTTTTTCTTATGTTGACTTTTACCTTTGACCTTCTTTGACTGGAAATTTGATCGCTCATAAATTTTGCATACGAACTTTGTTTGAGGTGAATTTTGCGCCATAGGAAATATATCGTCGAGCTCTATGCATTCATGAAATTTTAGAGAGAATGTTGGACATTTGAATTTTGAGAATTTTTGAACTGTTATGGACCTTTGTGGACATTATAGATCTTCTTTGACCTCTATGAGCATTCCCATATCCTCCTAGATCAACGAGAAGATGGGAATGCCCAACTCCCAGTGGAAGGGAACGATGGAGGGATATAACCTATGACCCAAGGAACATCTTGCTAGGGAATCGAGGGATTACCTAAACCAACATTAGAAACTTGGGATATCAATTGAGACCGAATTAACGCATTTAACATGCCCATCAATGACATACTGAATGAGAAAATGTTGGTTGTTGAAGGTAATGACATGGCCACACCAGAAGACTAGGCGGAACCAAAAATCACTGGAGCGGAGCTACTGTTAGACAAAAAAATGGTGGATTGAAACACACCAGTTGTTTGGTTAGAAAAATTAGAAGTAAATATCCCACTGGTGACGATTGTCGAAGTGGGAGTTACAATTACTCCTGAAACACTTCTGGAGTGAGTTTTTGGAGTGCCTTCCATTGCAACCCAATGAAGAGGGATACTATTAGTGAAGTTCGACCTGGGAGATGGAACTTACACGAGAACTAGATCGTAAGGTTCATTTAATTAAGGGTTGGAAGGTGGATCTAATTATTCATACCCAAGATTAGTTATCATTGCAACATTTGGCTCATAAACCTTTATTTTTGTAGGTTTTGTAATTAAAGTCTTGATCGGACCAGTTGGTACAAAAGTGTCAAATTGATCAAGTCGATGCCTCAAAGGAGGTGGAGGGGGATTCACTTCAACTTCTTCAAGGGGGAGACCTTGAATTATCCTTGACCAATAAGGTGGTTTATCATCCACTTTGAGATGTCAGCTCTACGTGACCACCTACACAATTCCCTATGCAATTATATGATCGCTAAGAACACCACTAGAAAATATCTAGTAGTAACAACAGTCACAAACAACTCTGTCAATATCTCAACTCAGGTGGATTAGGCACTGATATCACAATAGTAAAAAAGTAATTTGAGGACCTTTCGGACGAAGGCACGAGTTGATTAAGTCTTGTAGAGAAACAAACGAAGGTGTGTGAAGCAGTTATCCCAAACTACACTAACAAACATTATATGTTGCAAGTACCCATGCTTCATGGGGCACCCTCCAATGGAACTAAAAAGTGTGATACGAAATTTTCCAGAGGTACCACGGGAAACGCCCCACAGTCACCTCTGATACCCCTAGGAAAAGAATCTAAGGTCACCAACTCGCAGTCGGCATTTGGGGGGTACATTCAACAACTGGGATCGAACGTATGGTCAGGGTTACTAAGGCTGAAGCCTCAAAAATGTTTCCTCTCATGAAGGTAAGGACATTGATGAAACCCCTAATATACGATCTCTCCAATACGCTCAGTCAAGCCTCAAAGGGGTTATCTCCTCGACTCTCCTTCACACGACCTTGTGTTTGAATCCTTTGTTAGAGGAGCTTCCTGGGTATACCTATACGAAAGTTGGATTTGAACTCTCCCTAGATTATAATCCTATGTTTATTTTATGGCCTTGGAGAAGTTAAATCTCCAACCTAAACCAAGGCCCTAACCTACAACTAGTCTGTTTACCCTATAAAATGAAAATGTCTAATAAATTTTAGTTAGCATTCATTTTATGGGGTTTTTATTTACTCAAAGGAGGTATGGATGAAACTAGATGTTGTTTTGACAGACTCGGCAAAAAAACACTAAAGAACACAAAAATAAAGATGTAGTTTCTTCACTGAAAAATGAGTGTAACAACGCTTGAAAACAAACTCTTTCTTTTATACCTTTTTCAAAAATGAAAACAATGCACTTTTTATTGTATGCAATATCTTAAACCACTTTTCAATTCAAATCTAAAATTATTTTTGAATGGAAATGAAGAATAGTGTGCAAAAGAACTTTGAAAACTAGATTTTTTTTCTTTACAAAAGACTAGTGTAACCGAAACCAACAACTATCAAAGAAAGAAAAATGGCTAAAGACCTGAGTGCTAGTAAGCAATTTCTTTTCTTGAAAAGTTTAAAGGAAAGGGAACAAGAGAATAATAACTAGCAATCAATTTGTTTTTGTCTTTTTTGTTACTAAAAAGAAATGAAATGCAACTAAGATACAATTTTCTTTTTTTTTTTATGAACGAAGGGAAGAAGGTAAAAATGAAGAAAGAAAGCAGTCTATAATCACTGGAATACAACAATCAATTGGAAACTAAGCCCAAACACACACAACTGACCTTTCAACCAACCTAAAGAACCTTGTAACCAAAATACTAACCTAATAACAATCAATAACTTTTAGTAATATTTTAACGTTTTCAAATATTTAACACAACAGTCAAAGGAAATATCAAACACATGAGGCTCATATCACACTGAAAAACCAACTTAGATCGTCCCAAAACTGAGAGAAAGATCCAAATACCACACCTAGATATGCAATTGTGTACACAACAAATAGCGTACATACATTATTCGAACACACACAAATCACATGTATACGTGATTTGAGCAAAGGAAAATCGTGTATGTCTCCACAAAACTTCAAAAAGAAGAAATTTTCAATCAAATGGAAGCTTCCAAAAACTTGGTAAAAGTTTCTGAGATGACAAATTATTTGAAAGAAATCTCTGAAAGAAATCTCAAAAAACAAG
This sequence comes from Picea glauca, assembly GCA_000966675.3. Classification (NCBI taxonomy): domain Eukaryota; kingdom Viridiplantae; phylum Streptophyta; class Pinopsida; order Pinales; family Pinaceae; genus Picea; species Picea glauca. The sequence goes on from JZKD02S1677945.1 coordinate 673,583, forward strand.
AAATTATAGAGATCAAGACAAAAAACTAACCCTAAGACCAACCCAAACTAGGAAAAAAATCCCCAATATGGTCACCAATTCTGTTATGGGATTTTTACCCTGCGACCTTGGGTCATGTCACAATGGAGCCTGATCATGTGTAAAAGAAAAACCCCTACCATCACACATACAAAATCAAAATAAAATAACTACTTTGGAAGAGAGAAGAGAAGAGTTCAAACCTTTCATCCTAATGTCTAATGTCATTCCTCACTCTCGACCTTTCATTCCCTCATGATCTCTATCGGTACCAACCTGGAAAAGGATAACAAGTCTATGATGTAACAAGGTAGTTATGAAATCAATTTATACATGTAATATGAAAACTCAAATATGTAAATCAAATTAACATATTTAAATAGATTGAATAATATTACAAAAATATGGAGATAAAGAGAACTCTTTTATTGAAAACAATGTAAGTAGTTAGTTACAACCTAACTCTAACCGTCGACCTCGAAGCCAACCACCCAGGTTCCTCCATTGGTCCTTCAATTATCAGGTCAGTGAAATTTATCTTCCTTGAATGACCCAAAAGGGATAGGAACACACCCTATGGTCATATATGAGACAGGAAGGAGTGTTGGAAAACAAGTTTCCAAATCAAGGGGATGCTACTCAGAGGATCAGGGAAATAGGGAAGCTTGCAAACTTTTCATCATAATATTGCACCTAGGTTTTCCTCCCATCCATACCCCTAATATGTTCTTATGTAACATCCTCAAGGGTTTGAGGTGGTTGTATTTCATTTTGTACGTTCCACGGAAAGTTTGGGAAAAATCCCAATTGAAAATCCCACCCAAAAATGTGGAATATTTTTATTTTTTCATAAAATTCAAGGCATACGTGGTTTGTACACTGAAAAATAGCATATGTATGTGATTTGAAAATGGGTGAATCGTGTATGGCAAAAAAATGATTTTTTTAGATGGCATTGATGGATGAGAGTGATATTTAAGTTTGCAAGCTAGGGAATGGACTAGGCCATCTCACAAATGCAAATTTCATGGTAAAAATGTGGTATAACACAAAGTCCTTCTGTATTTAAGAAGATAGTCACAACTTAAATCCATGGTTCTTTCTAAGCTTCATGCCTCACCCACAGCTAAGCATTCCCGGTTTACCAAAACCTATGAAAGGGTCAAACATTCTTTTTTCTAGGATGGTATGAAACAAGATGTCCCCACCTTTTGTTAGAAAAACAAGATCACAGAGCAATAAATAAAAAAATGCAGAAATAAAACATAGAAGATACACAATACAATAGAGACACAGATATACGTGGTTCACCCAATGTGGGATACATCCACTAAATAAATTGGCATGTCCTTCCTTTATTTTTATACTACAAATGAAGGGTTACAACCTGTAGCATAATCATTGTAACTTCCTCTTCTTTCTCTCACAATATTCTCTATCAAAATACAATATTCACTCTCTCACCCAACCACAATACAATTTACTCATACATAAAATAGGGTTTCCTTCTAGGGAAAAAATACCTAACATAACTTCTATCATTAGATCTATGACCTTATAATGAATGGTCTAAATTGACTACGAAATTACAACATTTTACAAGGAAAATTTCCAAAAATTTCACTTCAAGGGAGCTACCCCTGAATCCCCTATCAGTGGAGGGCTCCAAAATT
>JZKD02S1677945.1:708094-726494 GCA_000966675.3 Picea glauca
TCATTGGGCCAATAAATCAAAAATCAAGCAAGGGGCACATATATATTCTTACTGCTACAAACTATTTCACGAAATGGAAGGAAGCATTAGCATTGAAAAAGGTTGACTCTGAAGAATTGATTAAATTTCTCAAGGATAATATCTTGTCAAGATTTGGTGTTCTAGAGAAACTCATTATAGACAATGGCTCAATTTGCATTGGATCAAAGTTCATAAAATTTTGCGGAGAATATGGCATTGTGATGGGAATATCATCAAATTACTATCCACAAGGGAATGGCCTTTCTGAATATACACAATATACGTTGATTCAAATCCTAAAGAAAACTATTGAACGAAATCAAAAAAATTGGCACTTGAAGTTGACAGATGCTTTATGGGAAAGAAGAATGACTCTAAAAGATAGCACTGGGATGTCTCCTTACATATTGGTTTATGGAAAGGAAGCGAAAATGCCAATCAACCTTGAATTGAATGCCTTGACTTATGCAGTCAACATGGACGACGTTAAATATATTCCCCTTTGGAGAAGAGATTGAATCAATTATTGAAATTAGAATAATAAAGAAGTGAGGATTTTCATAAAATATCACAGAGGCAACAGAATGTTAAGAAATACTTTGATCAAAGTGTAACAATCAAGAACTTTTAAAAGGGAGAATTGGTGTTTCTCTGGAACAAAGCAAAAGAAAAGTCATCAATGCATATGAAATTTGAGGCACTATGGATTGGGCCTTACCTCATTGAGAAAATTATGAGTTTTAATTCATAAATGCTTAAAGATATGAAGGGAAAGACATTGACGTTTCTTGTCAACGAGCAACACCTGAAAAGTTTCTTCGCCTAAGAAATTATCTTTTCTTTATACATATATTTTTCATTTTATTTTTTACATGCTCATTGTCTCAACTCCATTTCCCAAAGGATAAAACATCTGGTCATGAGATTTTGGATTCTTGACAACCTGCATGGGGTTATCATCCTACAGTTGGAGTCAGTTTTTGAACCCCTTTTGTGCTTCCCCTTTATTTCTATTTTTCCCATTTCTTTTCTTACCTCTTCTATTCCCCTTCTATATTTTCCCTTCCCCAATCTCTTATATTCCCCTCTTTTTCCTTTTCTTTGTTGTAACGAGATTACCACACTTATTCGTTTTCACTATGTTTGCATACTTTCGGACATGTGGACTTTCATACTTGTAGTATTCTCTCTTTACCTTTATATCAGTCTGCCCAACACTTAGTTTATTTTTTCATCATGGATTTTCATAATTTCATAATTGTGGGTCCCTACATGTTATACCTCCACTCATCCCATAGTTTGCCCGATGTATTTTAACACTTAGAAATTTCATCTATTTGAACTTACGGACTTACAGACCCGCCTTTCCATTCTGATCGTTCACTTAGATTCTTCGTCGTTATGTGTCCCTTCCTTCACATTTCTTGAAGTCAAGAGTATTTTCATGACCCTACATCAATGCTAGAAGATATATCCAGAATTTGAGTAAGTTCTTTGAAAAATCCTTATAAATAAATTGCCTGGTTATTTACTCAAATTGCTAGCCAAGATTATATGGAAACCATTCCTCGATTTCCATTATATATACTGCACTTCACAATTCACGAAAACATGATCTTCGACTGGGTGAAGATTATTTCAAATGAGATTACTACACAGTAAACAAATTTCAAAACTGAGAAGAAGTTGTATATGTCATCTTATTTGCTATTTTCTATCACATATTGCCATATTTTTGAGAGTTTAAATGTTATCAAAAGAGTTAAAGTAAATGTGGACCTCATGACTATGTGGTATCAAGCTTTATGGAGGCAAAGGGTTGGCCATAATTTCTATGAAGTATACAATGATTTTGTGTCTAAATTCAAAAAATTAGTATTTGGTGAAGAAACTTCCCAACTCTCATTGGAAGCATCAACTTTTCTAAAAGGGAAACAAATTTTGGAAAAAATGGAGGACTACAATATCATCAGGGTTTTCTATTCCAATGAAAAAACCATCTTTCTGTCATATTATATATCTGATAAATTGTTCTTTATTGAAATAGCCAGACAATATAAATCTTGGTTTCACACATTTTCTAAGAAAAGGAAAAAGCAATTCATTCCTCTTCCTGTGGAAAGTTGGTGAAATTCTTCTTAGAGGAATTTCAAAGTTTGATGAGTATGCTACCTTCTTTGATCATTCCAACTTGAGATATGCAGAGGAAATCAAGGGTTTTGACCCAATTCATCTCTTCTACAATCATTTGATTTCAGTAGGGCTTAGTCCTAAACTTATAAATTCAACTGTAAGCAGAGAAGAGGAGAATCATAGCCATAACCCTAATAATCAAGAAGCTGATAGAGACTCTGGCAATATAGAAACTATCATAAGTACCACAAAGCATCATAAGGAAAGAGGTAAGCCTTAAAATGAGAAGATCATTCAATCACCAATTGTTTCTCGAAGGATTTTTTTACCAAAGACAAACCCTCAACTTGGGGCATCACAGTGAAGAATAATACAAAGTAATAATTCAGGGGATGATGAAGAAAGAAACCCTCCTTGGGGGAACTTGGAGAACCCTTGCAAACTAAAAATTAAAATAAAAAGGACTAATTCACAACAAGAGGGAGAAGAAACACATGCACCAGAAAATAATTTATTATTGGATAACATGGACTTAGATGTGTATATTGAAAATATCACCTTCCCAGATGTAGAAGTACTTTCCAAAGGAAATGTACAACATACTTCTGCACTCATAGTCTAGGAGAAGACACTTTTCAATGAAAGAACTTTTGTTGTGCAAAATGCTTCTTTTGATAGAGAGTCTAAAAAATTGGTTTTTGAAAGAACTGCAAAGAGTTAAAGTGGGAAACTGTAGTCCACTATTGATACATGAAATACATTGCCTTCTAGATTGTTGCCCATTCATAAAGTTACATGAGAGGCATCAGACGTTTCAATTGAAAATATGGAGGAAGAAAATGCTCAGTTGAAAGAAAAAATTAAAGAATTGGAAGCAACTCTCATGCATCCACCTATTCTGGCTTCCCCTATTGCCATGATTCATCCCGAGAAAAGTTTTCAAGAAACCCCAGAATCAAGTGCTAGAGTTAAGGGAATCTCAAATGTGATTATTGCTACTCAACATTTTGTCAGAGAGAATATTAAGAAAAGAATGTCATTGATTTTTGAGTTGTGGGATATGGCAAAAAGTTTTTCCTCTCTCGGTTTGAGAATTCATAATACCAGGGAATACTTGAATTCAGATTTGAAAAATGATGAATAATTTTACACAAATGGAGTTGTGATGTTTTCAATGAAGGTTTCGGCAATGACAGAGAAAATGAGAAAGAAACAAAATATACCTTCTTCAAACCGCATCAAACAACTAAAATCTTGTTGGGTTGAAATAATTAACGTATTAAAGGGAATGTCAACTCAATTGAGTGATTTATCAAGAATGAAGACAGACGCATACTAAAACATTCTTGATTTAGATATCATTGGAACCACTATTGAAGTCATGGACCATAAATATCTATCAAATTCAATGATCATGACTCGACAACAATTCGAAGGACAAGTAAAAGAATTAAAAGGGCGTCAATGGAAAAGTTCAATACTATGATTGAATTCACACATGATGATATCAACAACTTGTTTGTTGAGTATACCAATAAAAATGAAGATATTGAGAATACATTGCAAAATTTATCTATTGATTTTAGAGAAATCAAAAAGGAGTTGTTTAATATTAAAATAAAACAATAAGTGATTATTTCTCCATTAAGGGATTATATTCAAGAATGGTTAAACAATTCAATTACCAAGATTTATGAAATACCAGCAAAGGTAGTTACAATTGGTATTCAAACTACAACAAGCAAGGGTACAAAAGAGACAAAAACAAGCAAATGAAGGAGATATACCATCATAGTAAGTCCATGTTGATCACATACTTCTTCCCTTATCAGTTTTAATCCAATCATTCTTCTTCTTTAACTAGAAAAGTATAACTAAATCCTAATCATTTTCTTTTTTCTTCTTTTGATATTCAGTTGTTCGACATCCACCCATGTTCCTCTTTCTATTTCATACTTTATTGTACATGTTTGCTTTATGGTCCACGGGAGCCCCAATCCCATTCCATTGGACAAACACCTTAATTTCAATGCACTGTAACAGACATTATTATTTTTTGAGAAATCCAAAGAACTAATTCGGGATCAATTTTGACTATATTTTATAACTCTTAGTCTTGAGTATAAAGTATTTGAAATTGGTCTATCATAATCTTTTTTTTTATCTCTATAAGTATTACTCTATAAAAGTTCTTTTATGCAAACGAGCCATCTTATTTTATTTTGAATATGATCAAAATCATTATTTCTACTATGATGGGTGTGAGGATATATTTATTTTTTGTAATGTGTGATGTGTGAGATTCCTGGTCCACTTCTCAGGAATTCTCTTTTATAAATACCTTTTTATTTTTCAGTATTTTGATTTTTCTTGAGCATTAAAGATTGGACTATATTATAGTCCCATATTATTTTTTATTTTAAAATTATAAGAATATTATAAGACAAAGAGGAGTACCACCTCTTTACAAATGCAAGAGGATTCGTATCCTTGTGAGGTTGTCGTTTCAGTCTTGACAGATTCAAACGTCAACAGTAGGTTCCATAGGTGTTGGCAGCAGGCTAAAGTGGAAAGAAGGATGATCGTGGGGAAATAAAACATGCAGAGAGTGAAGCAACAGCTGGAAGGAAACACAGCATGCGCGCATGCAAGAAAGTGTGCACACGGAAAGCGACAGCTGGAAGTAAGAACAACACGTTCACATGAGAGGAAGACCTAACGTCATTAGGGTTAGGGTTTTGGTAATGTATTGTAATAGTTGAAGAGACAAAGATGTATAAATACCAATACTTAGGTATTATAGAGGGTTGTTGTTGTTGTTGTTGTTGTTCATGGATTTTGTAGTTGTTTCTATTTAGTTAGTATTCGGGTTTACATTTTTTTGTATGAACTATTTTGTAAGTTGTTGAGCTAGAGGAGATGAGAGAAGGTAGGTATTGAGGATTAGATCGCAGGCTGAGGAGCCTGGTGCGATCTATTTCACCTCATATAGATCTTACCCAATTGAGGAGAGTTGTAAGCGCAAGGCACTATAGATGCAAAACTATTATAATAAAAGAGCCAAGAGCCAAATCTTTGTGGATGTAGCCTAGGAGGAGGTGAACCACGGTAATATCTGTGTAATGTGACGAATGCATGCATATATTTATCCTCTTTTTAGTAGTTATTTGTTGTGATTAATGAATGAACGAGTCATTATATTGCTTGTTTAAATGTTGTTGCAATCTTGAGGGAATAAACTATGATATTTACTGCACAGTCGTGAATAATAGTATGTTTCATTTACCAGTTCTAATAATGGTTCAGTGCTCGATTTCTCATATCTCATAATCAATCCTAGGTTGTAAACACATGAGTCTTGTAGCCACCCATTAAAGCTATCTCGGGTGAGACTGCACAACATATTTTGTGTGGTGTGTTGCCTTCTGGTTTACCAGGTGGGGCGGGGGGGCGATAGTTTTAGAGGCTTTATTGGAAACCCAAAATACATGAACCCTGGGTCAATAAATCAGAAAGTATAGAAGAATATATAGCCAACATATGGTTTTGTTGTCGTAGGTAGGAACATGAGAGGATTGAATAGAGGAGATAAGTTGAACATTTGTCAGAGGCAGGTCAAGAAAAGGTTAGGGAAGAGACCAATGAGCCATTAGAAGGGAATTTTGAGACCATGGAATCCCACAAAAGCAGATATTGAAATATGGTTGAGAAAAAAAGAGCTAGAGTTTGCACCAAAAGACAATAGAAACCCTAGAATAACACCTCGCAAATATATTGAGAAATTTGTGTTTACTGATTTGCACGAAGTCTTTTTCTGTGACTTTCTGCATCTATTGCAGGAGTGGATACTAAGGTTGAAATATAACCATGCGACGAACCGGATTCGATAGTTAGAGTGGAACTCAGTAGAGATTGAACAGTTAGAACAGGTGAACAACAAGTTCACCTACGCAGTAGACTTTTGGCTTAACAGTATTGTGGCAGGGTTTATAACAGAGTTTGCAGTCAACACAGCAAAGTCATACGGCGCAGTGGAGCAATAATTTCTACATGGACCTTGAGGAAGGTACATTCGATCAATGTATACTTCTATTAAGATATTGCTATATAACAAAGGTGTAATGACAATGGAATCAGACAGCTAAACTTCCTTGTGTGCATGGGGGAAGGGGGGAAGCACTAACAAAGAGAGGAGAAATGGAAGGAAGAAAGGATAAGGGCAAGAAAGAGGAACCCTTTAACCCAATCTTGATGGACGACGACCAGATCAAGTGGATCTTGGCATCAACAGGAAAGATGCATAGTGGAGTACCCTACCAATACAAGGTGAATACTAAGAAGAGATCCATAGCCGCGAGGGAAGGCTTGGCGAGTGATGAGGAAGAGGTAGAGGATATGCAGGATATGGAGCAGATTGAGGAAATCTTATGCACAACATAGGAGAGGAAGACGAGAGGTCCAAGAGCAAGAGGAGAAGGAAACCATCCTATCCATATTAATGTTAGTGTGGAACCCATAAACCCATGTGCGACTAATACAACAAAGAGAACACCACCATTTAGACAACCGAATTTTATAAGCAGCCAAACAATAGGAAGTACATCTACACAAGGAACAAAAACTGGAGGAGCCATTTCAGGTAGCACTAGTCAGGTATCTACACCGAAAGGAGGTAGTTTTTCAGCATTCAAAATGGCAGGACATGATCCCACCATCAGATTACCAGAATTTCGAGGAGAAGCAAAAGAAGACCCCAAGAAGCATTTGTTCATTTGTGAAAAGATCTAGGAAGAAAAACAAATCATTGATGAAGATACTAAACTTGCACAGCTAGCTATTATGCTAAGAGATCACGCAATAGACTAGTACATGAGTCTAGACACAAACAGTTCCCCTGGGACAACAAGGACACTGGTAGACATTAATAAGTTATTGATAAATGAGTTCCAGAATCCAATCTCAGAGGATCAGTACATGAACGAGATGATCGAAATAAGAAAAAATCCAGGAGAGTCTATATGGGATATTGATCAAAGATTCAAGCGACTAAAGGGAAAGTTAAAATATCTCATGACCAAGATGCAGCATCAGCACCTGTTTGTCAACTCACTACTCCCACACTTAAAATACCCTTTACGACAACAGAAATTTTAGACGCGGGTAGAGGCTCTGCAGGCAGCCCTGCAACTGGAAGAAAACCAGTACCAGTAGACAGACCCAGCTATTTAAGAACTGAAGGAGGATTTGAAGAATCTCACATTTCAGCTGAACCAGAATAAGAATAAGGACAAACGAGAAGTTGTTTGGTGTACCACGTGTAGGACGTAATGCCACCACAAGAACGAATGTCTAATGTTCGCATAGTATATGGAAACCAGAATGCCAAATCCGTTACCACCAGGAGGACTATGGTGTGAAATCTACAAGAAATCAGGTCACAACCCTTATCACTGCACGATGATGCAGAAATACCAAATAGTCCCAAAGAGTTCATATTGCACCTTTTGCAAGTCAGTGGGCCACGAGGATAAAGATTGTAGAACTATGGAGATGATGCAAGAAAGGACATCAGACGCATATAGAGTACATGTCAAAATGATGACTGGGCAAGCAGCACCATAGTTCAATCAAGTCCCAGCTCCATACAACACTACGCAGCAGTAGTATAATATTGCGCAGCCACCATACAATAATGTGTAGCCGTATTACAACCTGGCATAGCCTTAGTACAATATCACACAGTATAATCAGACACCTCAATATAACATGCCGCAAGGAGATCGAGCAGGCTACAGAGGAGGAGGACGAGCCAAAGGAGGTTTCAGACAAGGTAGAGAACCAAAATTGTCAACAACTGGGACATTATGCAAGGGAATGTCTACTTCCACTAGCGACTTGTATATATTGTCACACATCAGATCATGACACAGAAGAATTTTGACACTACTAGTAAAGATTCAGGAGAAGAGGAACCAGAACAACCAGAATGTTTAGTGGATTTCATCCAAAGCAAGGGATGAAGGATGGAACATCAACATAGTTACCCGCAGGTGGAGGAGCTAAAACAAGCACTGACGCAGTTCGACAAGAACCAATGCAGAATCAATGGGTAAAGAAGAACACTGAACCAAGGAAGCAGTTCGACGCGCAGAAGGAAAATGATAGCTTTAAAGAAGCTAGACAAGAATTTCATAAGGAGGACATAACATCGACTTCAACTGCGCAGCATAACAAGGAAGCACTAGAATACGAGATGCTGTCATCATTGGATCATACCAATGGGATGCAACCCACGGGACAAGTAAGTATAATCAAAGGCTTTCTGCAATCATGTGTAAAGGTATTAAGTGATCCATCATCTGTGAAAATATTGCAAAAACATAGTAGAAAAATGTAGCATTGAGACGAAAGGAAAGCTAGAACCAAAGATAGTCAATCACCTACACACGAGAATAAGAACAAGTAGGGAGTATTGAATGAATGTTAACATCGTAGATTTTAATATGGGAGACATTAAACTAGATCTATGATCTAAATGTAATGTATTACCCAAGAACACATGGCAGTGCATGGGAGAGCCAACATTAGGATATTCACATGTTCAATTAAAATTGGCAAACCAACACAGAGTCTTACCAGTCGGTAGACTAAAATGAGTGACAATAGATCTCAATGGAGTGCGCACTAAAGCCGACTTTGAATTTATTGAAATAGTGGACGACACAACACCTTACCCAGTGTTGCTTGGTCTAGATTGGGCATTTGACAACCAGGCCATAATCAATTTGAAGACTAGGAAAATGACATTTGAGTCAGAAGAATACAAGGTCATCGCGCCATTATACCCATCAGAAGGAGAGAGGCTTGTAGAACCTACTTTCCTAGACTTAAAGGAAATCGACCAGTTGTACAGAACAACTGCGCGTGATGAGGATTACGTAAACTCAACTACATATGGGGTTCTCAGTTGGAGGAGCATTACTTCATGTGCAACAGACTCACACACCAGTTTAGAGAAATGGAAACAAAGGCTACATGAATTATCCACAAGAATATGTGCAAGAATAAACCGCACAGTAAGATGGGTAGGCACAGAAATCAAAGAACCACACAGTTTCCATGGAATGAACGATTTGGAAACATTCTTGACACAGTACGAAGACGCAGTGTTAGAGAATCTGAGACTATTAGCACTTGACTTAGCACTCAAGGCCACACCTTCAATATGGTGGGGTGCGCACAAGGAGACCATCACAGATTGGCACCAATGTAAGAGGCTATTGCCCAAAAGGTTTGGCATGGAACAGAAAAACAACAAACAACAGAAGTATAATGGACACGGTGCACCAGCGGAACACTTGGAGGCATGTAGAACGCTATGGAAAATGAAACCCCCATAGGAATGGCCTCATCACTTCATACACACTCTAGAGGGCATACTAACGAACTGGTATACAAACTAGGAGTTGTGCAAAGGAACTGCGACATGGACGACATTACAAGAGAATTTTACCATCACAATGTCATTCGAACATGAAAACCCCAACATAGATGCAGCTCTAAAATAGATAAGAGGAGTAATATTTATCAAAGAACCAGATATAGAATTTATCACAGAAGAGCAACAACGAAATAAACAGATAGTTAAGGAACTGTTGGCATGATATCATGTGCAAGAGGAAGCATTGGATGAAGACGATCCACACTATATTCAAATTGAAGAGGCGGAAGGTGAAAGAGACGTGGAAGGTCCACCCATAGAATCGGAAGTAATTTCTACATCGATCAAAGTAAATAAATTTAACATTGGGACAGCCGAGCATCCCAAAATGGCCAGCATTGGAGACTACTGGGATGAGAAAACAATAGAAAGCATCACAAAGTTGTTGCATGAATATTGTGATTTGTTTCCCACAACCTTTACAAAGATGAAAGGTATAGCAGGAGAATTAAGGGAGATGAATATACCACTCATACCTGAAGCGAGACCTATTCGACAATGACCATATATATTGAACCCAATATACAAACAAAAAGTCAAAGCTGAGATCGACAGGATGCTCGAATTCGGCATCATAGAACCGGTCGAAGAATCGAAATGGATAAGCCCGATGGTAATATAATACAAGAAGCAAGGAGGGATCAGGATATGCGTCAACTTGAGGAAGTTGAACGATGCATGCCTACACGACCCATTCCCTACACCTTTCATGGACGAAGTGTTAGAGAACATAGGAGGACATCAAGCTTACTCATTCACTGATGGATTCTCAGGCTACCATCATATTAAGATAGCATAGGAGGACAAATACAAGACCACGTTTGCTACAAAATGGGGATATTACCAATACACAGTCATGTCGTTTGGACTGAAGAATGAACTAGCAATATTTTCCAGAGTAATCATTGTTGCGTTTAAGGAATTCATCCACCAATTTCTCGAAGTATACCTGGATGATTGGACAGTCTATAGTTTATTGAAAAATCATGTAGAAGTCTTATGCTTGATGCTAGAAAGATACAAACAGTGTCAGATATCAATGAACATAAAGAAATGTATATTTGGAACATCGTTTGGTATATTATTAGGCCATATAGTATGCAAACAAGGTTTGATAGTAGATCCTGCAAAGATCGCAGTCATTGTTAACTTACCACCACCAAAAATAGTCTGTCAGCTAAGAGCGATGTTGGGACACACAGATTATTACAAGAAATTTATCAAAGGATATGAGCAGATCACTACACCGATGGAAAATTTGTTAAGAAAGGATATGAAGTTTCAGTGGAACGACGAGTGTCAACACGGTCTGGATACCCTGAAAGAAAATATGGTCACCGTGTCGATATTAGTATTTCTAAACTGGGAGAAGACGTTCCATGTGCATGTAGATGCATCATATATAGCACTTGGAGTTATCTTGGCACAACCAGGAGAGGGTGACTTGGATCACTCGATAGCATTTGCGAGCAGAAAGTTATCAGACTCAGAACAGAACTATAACACAACAGAAAGAGAAGGCCTAGATATGGTCTATGCACTGTAGAAGTTCAGACATTACTTATTGGGGAACCACTTTAAGATGTTCACAGATCACTCAGCCTTGAAATACCTAGTCAACAAGCCAGTGTTGGGGGGGAGAATTTGTCAATGGTTACTACTATTCCAAGAATTTGACTTTGAAGTAATAGTCAAGCCAGGGAAATTGAACGTAGGACCTAACCACCTATCAAGGGTCACAAATGAAGAAGAGCCTACGAATTTAGAAGACAACTTTATGGATGCAAAGTTATTCTTAGTACAGATTGTTGATGAATACTGCACAGATATCATTCAGTACTTGAGTACAGGTACTGCGCCGCAAGAATATAGCACCACGTAGAAGAAAAACCTGGTAGTCTGCGCTGTCAACTATCAACTACAGTGCCCATTTTGCAAAGATATGTGTTAGATCACGAAATACCACAAGTTTTAGCAGAATCCCACGAGGGAATTCTAGAAGGTAATTATGCAGGTAAATCTACCACACATAAGGTATTGCACGCAGGACTTTGGTGGCCAACAATTCACAGAGATTCAAAGGAATACTGTCAAACATGCGATGTTTGTCAAAGGGTAGGAAAACCCAACAGAAGGGATGAGATTCCATTACGACCACAATTAACATTACAGGCATTCAACAAGTGGGAAATAAACTTTGTGGGACCAATCAACCCACCATCCAAAAGAACAGGATCAAGGTACATTATCACCACGATAGAGTATCTAACAAGATGGGGGCGAAAGCCGCACCAGTGAAGGATTGCAGCGCATAAACAACAATGCACTTTCTATTTGAACAAGTCATTACTTATTGGAGAACCACTTTAAGATGTTCACAGATCACTCAGCCTTGAAATACCTAGTCAACAAGCCAGTGTTGGGGGGGAGAATTTGTCGATGGTTACTACTATTCCAAGAATTTGACTTTGAAGTAATAGTCAAGCCAGGGAAATTGAACGTAGGACCTAACCACCTATCAAGGGTCACAAATGAAGAAGATCCTACAAATTTAGAAGACAACTTTCTAGATGCACAGTTATTCTCAGTACAGATTGTTGATGAATACTTCACAGATATCATTCAGTACTTGAGTACAGGTACTCCACTGCAAGAATATAGCACCGTGCAGAAGAAAAACCTGGTAGTTTGCAATGTCGACTATCAACTACAGCACCCATTTTGCGAAGATATGTGTTAGATCACGAAAGACCATGAGTTTTAGCATAATCCCACGAGGGAATAGCAGGAGGTAATTATGCAAGTAAATCTACCACACATAAGGTATTGCACACAGGACTTCGGTGGCCAACAATTCACAGATATTCAAAGGAATATTGTCAAACATGCAATGTTTGTCAAAGGGTAGGAAAACCCAACAGAAGGGACGAGATGCCATTACGACCACAAGTAACATTACATGCATTCAACAAGTGGGAAATAAACTTTTTGGGACCAATCAACCCACCAGCCAAAAGAACAAGATCAAGGTACATTATCACTGCGACAAAGTATCTAACAAGATGGGCAGAAGCCGCACCAGTGAAGGATTGCAGCATAGAAACAACAACACACTTTCTATTTCAACAATTCATTACTAGATATGGGTTCCCAAGAATTTTGATGAGCGACCATGGCATGCACTTCATAAACAGTACCATCAGCGCTATGACTGAATAATTTGAAGTCCATCACCAGAAGAGCACACCGTATCATCCACATGCAAATGACACAGTGGAAACCTTCAACAAAATTTTGGAGAATGCGCTGACAAAGATTTGAAATGTAAACAGGGACGACTAGGACCTCAAAGTACCAGCAGTATTATGGGCATAGAGGACTACATGCAAAACTTTGACGGGGAACACGCCATTTAAACTGGTTTATGGCCAAGAAGAAGTGGTGTCGCTAGAATTTTTAGTACCAAGCTTGTGCGTAGCAGCGATCACACAAATGACAGAATGAGGAGTAGTACAAGAGAGACTGAATCAGTTACTAACCATGGAGGAAGACCGAATCTTGGCAAGATTCCACCAACAAGTTCAGAAAGAAAGAGACATCAAGAAGAAAATGTTCAAGGAAGGAGATCTAGTACTAATGTATGACACCAAATCATTACAGCACCCAGGAAATCTCAGAATGCATTGGTTAGGGCCATACGAACTAAAATCTATCACAGATGGAGGAGTTGTACAGTTAAGAGATTTATCAGGCACAGAACTCAGAGAGATGATCAATGGGAGTCAAATGAAGTTGTACAAAGACAGTCGACCACCCACCGCGCAGTAAAAAAAATAAAATAAATAAATAAATAAAATAATATATATATATATATATATATATATATAGTATAGTGAAAAATAACCAAAGAGGGTGCATGGCGCCAGAGGCAGAAAGGCCATGCAAAGTTAGAAACACAAAATCGACAAGGAGAAAGACCACGATCACATCCAAAGGGAAACAAGTAGGAAAAGAAGAAGTCCTGGCACAAGCAGAAGAAGATAAGACACGGATAGCACAGACCCGGGCAGAATGTGCAGGATTGATCAGCGACAAAGTTGCAGTCTAGGTAGTGGACACAATCAAGGAGAAGACTATGTAGGCGTAGACACAAGAATCAGAGCTCAAGGAAAATTTTCAGATGATCACCAAGGAGATCAAGGAAGCTCAAAAGGATTAGGTGGCTCGAGACAAGCCACATGTCAGTGTTGGGGGCCTGTTGGCAGCAGGTCAAAGTGGAAAGAAGGATGATTGTGGGGAAAGAAAGCATACAGAGAGTGAAGCAATAGCTGGAAGGAAACATAGCACACATGCATGCAAGAAAGCATGCACAAGGAAAGCGACAGCTGGAAGGAAGAACATCACGCGCACATGAGAGGAAGACCTAACGTTAGTAGGGTTAGGGTTTTAGTAATGTATTGTAATGGCTGAAGAGCCAAAGATGTATAAATACCAATACTGAGGTATTATAGAGGGTTGTTGTTGTTGTTGTTGTTTTTATTGTTCGCGGATTTTGTAGTTGTTCTAATTTAGTTAGTATTCGGGTTTACATTTCACTGTATGAACTATTTTGTAAGTTGTTGAGCTAGAAGAGACGAGAGAAGGTAGGTCTTGAGGATTAGATCGCGAGCTGAGGATCCTGGTGAAATATAGTTTTCGTCATATGGATCTTACCCAGTTGAGGAGAGTTGTAAGTGCAAAGCACTGTAGATGCAGAACTATCATAATAAAAGAGCCAAGAGCCAAATCTTTGTGGATGTAGCCTAGGAGGGGGTGAACCACGGTAATATCTGTGTAATGTGATGAATGCATGCATATATTTATCCTTATTTCAGTAGTTATTTATTGTGCTTAATGAATGAACAAGGTATTATATTGCTTGTTTAAATGTCATTGCGATCTTGAGGGAATAAGCTATGAGATTTACTGCACAGTCGTGAATAATAGTATGTTGCATTTACCAATTCTAATAATGGTTCAGTGGTCGAGTTCTCATATCTCATACTCAAGCCTAGGCTGTAAACACCTAAGTCTTGCAGCCACCCATTAAAGCTATCTCGGGTGAGACTGCGCAACGCATTCTGTGTGTTGTGTTTCCTTTTGGTTTACCAAGGGGGGCGATAGTTTTATAGGCTTTGTTGGAAACCCGAAAGACATGAACCCTAGGTCAATAACTCAGACAGTATAGAAGAAGATATAACCAACAATAGGCCAGTTGGGATTATGCATCATTAGGTCATTGGTTAGCTTTGTTAAATTGTGAAGGATCAACATTGCCAAAAATGGCAATTTGGCTTGGGAATAAAAGGTGGATTCATCTTAAATACTGTATTTTGTAGGAAAATTCCAGTCATAGGAGGATTTTGCAAGAAATCCCTATTTAACATGTTTCTCATGTTTAGGAAGGTTCACTTTCCATTGGTATGATAGAAGATGGAACAAATTGAATCCCTCTAGATGGTATGAATATTAGGATGTGTCCCCCTCTGAATTGAAATGTAGGAAATGGGTGGATGAACTCCTGATTGGCATAGTGAAATTGAGAAAAATAGGAAGCACATTGGTATTGAAAGGTGGCATCCCTTTTGAGGTAGACACAATTAATTTGAATCATTAGTTGCAACAACTAGAAGTATATAGCATTCTACATAATATATGAGAGGGAAAAAAAATCTTGAAACTGAGGCTAGAATGTCAATGCACAATCTTGGTGAGAAAGATACATTGAGGCCCTTAGGCTAGTGGGAGACCCACTAGTAACTAAGTGGGAGACATTCAAAGGAATTATTATGTCTTAGCTTTACCATATCCGATATGGAGGGGGCCAAAGGATTTGTCGGTACTATTATTTCCATTGGTGAGGGTAGAGTGTACAAGAGTACACTGCAAAGTTTTGAAACCATATTATTTAATTAGGATAAATCCCATGAACCTAGATGTGGTCGTCAAGTCTTTGGGTGGTAGGTTTTATAGTCACATAAGAATTCAAATTAGATTATTCAAGCCGAGACCATGTGTAGACCTAGTACAATAAAACTAACAACAACAAGTGGCAACTGAGTGGTTTGAAGTAGTGAGACTAGAATGGAGATTTCAATAAGGACGAGAAGAATAAGGGATAGGGAAAAAAAAAGAACTATCAAAATTGCACATGTATCAAAGGACCCTAATAGCCACTATGGCCAATGTAACAATGATGGTCACACTTAAGAAAAGGGAAAAGTTGCATCTAGAGCTAAATCCCAAGAACCATAAACAAGAGCAATGCAAGAAGAAGAATACTCTAATTGAAGTGAGAAAGGAGATAGGAAGAAACTCATGTGTGGATTGAAATATTGTTTACACAACAGTGTAGAAATACATGAACCAGAGTATCCTCCATCTCAAAGAGGAAAAGGAGATGGCAAAGTTGTTCTATATCAAGATTCAAATTAAGATGAACAAGGTTGATGCACTGTTTGATTTTGGTTTACAAGACAACCTCATTGTAGACGACCTTGTAAGTAAGCTTGGTTTAGCAATGCATGATCACGATATTCCATACTCTTAAATTGGGATGGGTGAATGTAAATATGTGGGGATGTAGATTTAAAAGTTACCAAGCAGTGTAATCTTAAATTTGTTATTACTGGAAATTTTATTGATGAAAAAAAAGTCAACATAGTACCTCATCCTTTCTTTGGCATGTGTTTGGTGGTTCCTACATGTATATGAGGTATGTCATCTTCATGAGAAGAGAAAACCAATATGGCATAATCAAGGATGGTAAATATTTTGTCATCAATGCACATAATGGGGCGTCTATGATCTCTCTATTGAATGCACACCAAGCTAATAGTTTGATTATTGTAAGCAAGAAGTGTGTACTTCTCTTCTAGAGACAAATCTAGAAAGACATTGTATTAGCTTGGACATCTGTGGAAGGATATATGAAAGAGCATAAGCATTAATTAGAAGAAATTTTATAGGCTTAGAAAGAAGTGTTCCCAGATTTAAAGGAAATGCCACCCAAGAAGAAAGTGGATCAATATGAGATACATTTAGTGCGAAATTTTTCTTTATAAACATGGGATTGTACAAACCATCCAGAAGAAAGTGGATCAATATGAGATACATTTAGTGTGAAATTTTTCTTTATAAACATGAGATTGTACAAACCATCGAGAAGAAATTGGATCAATATGAGATACATTTAGTGCGAAATTTTTCTTTATAAACATGGGATTGTACAAACCATCGAGAAGAAAGTGGATCAATATGAGATACATTTAGTGCAAATTTTTTCTTTATAAACATGGGATTGTAGAAACCATCCAGAAGAAAGTGGATCAATATGAAATACATTTAGTGCGAAAATTTTCTTTATAAACATGGGATTATAGAAACCATCCAAAAGAAAGTGGATCAATATGAGATACATTTAGTGGGAAATGTTTCTTTATAAACATGAGATTGTACAAACCATCCAAAAGAAAGTGGATCAATATGAGATACATTTAGTGGGAAATTTTTCTTTATAAACATGGGATTTTACAAACCATCCATATTAAAATAAGATGAAAAAGAAAAGTTAAAAGTTATTTTCAAATAAAGAATCATAAGACTGAGTACCTCATCATGTTATTCACCTTTAATTTTAGTTTAAAAAACAACCAGCTTTGAGAATAAACATGTACTTTAAGCTTCTTAACAAGATGACTCTCAGGAATATGCACCTTTTTTCGAAATCAATATCTTATTAAATTAGTACCAGCATTCAAGGTACTTCACTATGATGGATTTCAATCACAATCAAGCTAGCCTTAGTTGAAACTTCAATAAACATGAAGCACGGAGAGGTAAAGCAATGAGTTATGAGTATTCCCATTCTCATCTTTTGAGTACTTTTATTCTAGCGGTACCTGATTGAACAAGCCTCTTAAATCAAAACATACATCTTTGAACGTGCCATGCACACGGTGTTGATGCAATCCTAACTACTTAATGGGTAATTAGCAGGATTGGAATTTGAAAATGAAAAGTTCCCTCAAATTTAAAGATAAATTCTTAACTATTTAATGTATTCTTGGGTTTGGTTTAGTTTAGTGGTCAGAGGATATGTTGTTAAGGCGTTAGAACTGTTAAGCAGATTATAATTCAAATCTTTACTTAATCGGAGGGAGGATTTTTTAAATTTAAAGGATTTGATAATTTTATTGTGGATTTTGATTTTTTTTTTTTAAATAATAATAGTTATAAAAAAATTAAGTATATTTAACAATCTAGTTAAACACTAGTTAACATCAAGTATCATTGAATGAATCAATTATTGGCTTACTGTGTGGTGCATCATGTCCATTCCATCACATTATTCACCATTAAACAGATAAGATGTACCAGACAGGGACCCAATGATTGACTCATTGAATGATACTTAATGTTAACCCGTATTTAACTGGATTGTACATATTTATATAGTAATGTACATATGTCTATTCCAATTTCCATCACACTATTCACCATTAAACTGATAAGATACACCGAACAATGAACCAATTAACTTATTACATGGTGCTTATTATTAACTGTTAACAAGTAGATACATATGTGTTGTATCATGCAATGAATTAATCATTGACTTGACTCACTTCCTAGTGCATGCCTGGTACATCCTGTCTATTAGATACACTCTATTCGCCATTAAATAAATAAAATACATCAAACAGT
>JZKD02S1677945.1:736661-755914 GCA_000966675.3 Picea glauca
GTTACAATGGGTGTGTTCTAGGTTGTATCCCTTCATTTGTTGGATAATAATAAAGGAAGCACCTGCCAATTTCTCTGGTGGACGTAGCCCACACTAGGTGAACCACGTATATTTGTGTCTCCATTGTATTGTGTATCTTCTATGTTTTATTTCCGCATTTGTTTTATTTTATTTCTACACGATCCTGTTTTTATAACAACCACAACCCTACCAGGATCTAATTGAGTTTGACAAACCCAAGACGTTTGGAAGACACCATTCAGAAGGCCAAATGTTGTTACGATGAGTCTAAGCACAAGCATGAATCTTCCAAGGATTGGAAAAGAAAGGACAAGAGTGGATTCCAGAAGAAGGGATTAAGGTATTTTTCCCACAAGAATTCTGGGAAATATGCACAGATGGGTCAGCCAAGAAAGAGTGTGCATCAACAAAATTTTCCGTCTCAAAGCATGAATAAACTAGTAGAGCAAGGAAGGGAAAGAGTAGAGGAGCCCAAGAAAGGAATTTTGCAATGTTGGGGATGTGAAGAGCCACATCTATTGAGGGATTTTCCCCATAGGCAGCATGACAAAAGAAGAGTGTATAACGTGCAATAGGAAGCTGCAGTCAATGATGTAGCCATGAGTGTACCAAGAATCTATGGAGCGGTAGAAAATCGAAAAGAGGACCACCAAGCCTCTATGGGTGGAATTGGAAGGTATTATTACTAAACAACTAGTTTTTTTTTAATTGAACCAGGATCTAATCTTAGTTATCTTTCACCTCAAGTGGTTGAGGAATATTCATTACAGAGAAAGAAGCACGCCAAAGCATGGTTAGTTCAGTTAGCCACTGGAACAAAGATAAAAGTGAAGGAAGTAGTTGAATCTTGTCCAATTAGGATGGAGGGATTTCAAACCCAAACAATTATGAATGTTTTACTCCTTGGTTCTTATGATGTGTTGTTGGGAAAGGATTGGTTAGCCGCCCATAAGAAAAAATTAAACTTTTATGAGAAATTTATAGAATGTGAAGAAGAAAAAGGAAAAACAAGAATTGCAAGGCATTCAGAAGCCAGTATCTTTGAGACAAATATCAACGTTACAAATCAAGAAGTTTATCAGAAAAAGGTATCCCATGTATGCTATACAAGTACTAAACTCGGTAGAAGGCAGGGAGTTGAAGGATTAAGATCACCCAATGCTATGGGAATTTAGAGATGTTGGTGCAGACCCCCTATCTCTCTTAAGGGCTGCGCGACCTCCCGGTCAGGATCTTTGGGTTCCGGAGCTGAAATGGCTCTTATGGTTCCAAACTAGAACCCTTTGAACGAACACATAGGTCCCCCACAAATGCTCAGTTGAATTTTCCAAGCGTCAAGCGTGAGCTCCCACAGCACACAACCAAGAGTCGTGACCTCCGACTAGGCTCAAGCTCCAGCGCCTATTCCTTCAGGTTTCACGATTTGCGAAATCAGGGTACAAGGGGTATCCCTGCTCCTTGGAATCCTCGGTTGTCGAAATGTTGAAATCCTGATGACCCGAGATCTATAGCTCAGATCTCTCTCGGATCGACGACTACACTTATTTCAGTGTTTTACGTTTCGCAAAATCAGGGTACAAGGGATATCCCTGCTCCTTAGAATCCCCGGTTGCCGAAATGCCAAAATCTCGATGACCTGAGATCTAAGGTCCACGTCCAACCTCACTATTTTTCTATTTTGCGATTCAGAGTTTTCGAAGACAAGGACCTCTGTCCCCGCTCCTTGGAATCCCCGGTTGCTGAAATGCCGAAATATCTTGGCGTTCAATCAATGAATCACAATAATCCCTGAGATCTATGGTCCACGTCCAACCTCGCTATTTCGTTATTTTGTGATTCAGGGTTTTGGGAGACAAGGGCCTCTGTCCTTCCAACTCGTGATACCCGAAATCGCGATGTGGACCAACGGTCCATATCTGTCTGTGATCAATGGTTTCTATCCCTCCTGAGCTTTGGACATCAAGAAGCCCTCGCCGCTAACCTCCTTGCAGCTCCACCTTATCCAACGACTTGTTGGGTTTCGACATTTCTCCTCGAGGACTCTCCAACGTCCATTCAAATCTCCAAGACTCGCCCTTGCCACTAACATCCTCGCAGTTCCACCTTATCCAATGACTTGCGGGGTTTCGACATTTCTCCTCCAGAGCTCTCCACCGTCCATTCAGATATTCGAGATCTCCCCTCCTGGATCTATGCAGTGTTAAAGCCTGCTCTCCTACCTCAAATCGGATGCCCCGCGGGATTCTCCACCACGATCCAACACTCGACGGAGTTCTTCCTCCTGAGGTTTTACTCGCTTCAGACTTAGAAGATTTTCTAAGTCTTCGAAGACTTGGTCTTCGCTTCTTCCTAGGAGATGGGTTTTTCTGGGTCTCGATAGCGCTTCTTTGAAATTTTATTCCTCTTAAGCTTCGCCTTGTGTAGGCCTCGAATTTTCACGCACTCCTTGCGTCTAAGGGATTTCGATAACTCGGATCCAAGGGGTTTCTCACAGAGAGATTCCTCCTGATCTCCCGATGTTCTCTCCTCGCTCAATGCACACCTTGTAGAGCTTTAGTGAAGAGAAACAATTGAAACTGGAAAACTCACAGTCACCATTTCATTCACTTGTTTATGGGACACGAGAATAACAGAAAAGACAGGAAAATGTAAACACAACTGCACAACAAGCATTTGGATCAATTTTCCCTCTTGTTATATTCACAAGTGCCCAATGGCTGCAAAATACATTCAAATTTCAGTCACTCAAAAACTGAGATCTCTTGCTAACTTGCAGTTCTCCCTTACAACTAATTTCTCTCTGTGTTGCAGCTAACCCCAACTGGGCATACAAACTTCTACTTAACTCAAAAATATTTCTAGGGTTTCCCCTGGCTACTTGCCTACTCTAAAATTCATCCTACACTATCTTAGTTCAGTTGCATTCCAGAGCCGTAGTGGAAACTTTTTCTCTGTTTACGATTTTCAAAATGTGCCTCAAAGGGTAAAATTCGACACTGGTTCAAGTGTGCCTCCAAAGGTAAATTCCGGCGTTGAGTGAAGGCGGATTTCAAAATCGATTGTAACTGCCCACGTTGAAGTTCTGGAAGAACTCTCACGTGTTGAGTGGTCATGCCTCTACGCGCTTGCCAACGATGCTCTTGCATCATACTCCCCTTGACAAAAATTCATGGACTCCTGTCCATGAGCTCCTCTATTGACTTTCCCTGCTTCTGGATAGCAGCTTCGTTTTCCCAACTGACATCTTCTATTGGGTGTCCCTTCCATTTGACCAGATATTCAAAATAATTCTTCCTCATGGTCTTCTTGCCAATCCTCTGATCAACAATTTTCTCCATCTACGGCTTTTCTACCACAGGAATATGTTTCTCCCACTGAACTTTTCCTTGAGCTTCTGACCCTACTATTTCATTTTTCCTGTACAAATACAGGTCTAAAAAATCGAATATGGGAAAAATGCCCACACCATCTAGCAACTCAATCTCATAGGCATTTGTGTCAAACTTCCTCAAGATCTTACAGGGTCCTATATTTTTCATCTTCAACTTGTTGTATGTTCCCCTAGGAAATCTTTCCTTCTTGAGATGTGCTAGAACCTGATCTCCTACTTCAAATTGAAGTTCCCTACGATGTTGATCAACTCTCTGCTTGTATTTCTGATTAGAACTCTCCAACTATCCTTTGATCTAGCTATGGAGTCGCTCCATCTCCACAGCAAAATCCTCTGCTCCAGTGCTCATGATCTCACCTTGTTCCAAGTCTCTCAACTCAGACACTCCCCTAGGTTGCATTCCATAGAGTATTTGGAATGGGCTCCTTCTAGTGCTCCTGTTTGGTGAGTCATTGTATGCAAATTCTGCTTGTGGCAGAATCTGATCCCACTGGTTATGATGTTTAGTAACTAGACTCCTTAATAAATTCCCCAAACTTCTATTTACCACTTCAGTCTGCCCATCTGTTTGAGGGTGATAAGTTGAGTTGAAGAACAGATTCGTCCCCATATTCTTCCACAACATCCTCCAAAAGTGACCAACAAATTTTGTGTCTCTATCTGAGACAATGCTCCAGGGTAGGCCGTGAAGTATCACAACTTCTTTGAAAAACAAATTTGTAACATGTGTTGCGTCACTGATCTTCTGGTATGGGATGAAATGTTCCATCTTTGAAATCTATCCACCACCACAAATATGGAATCAAATTCTCTTTGTGTTCTTGGCAATCCCAACACAAAATCCATGCTTATTGCATCCCAAGGCCTCTCTGGTATTGGCAATGGTTGATACAACCCAGTGTTTTGTCTTTTCCCCTTAGCATGTTGGCAGATTCTACATCTGTTCACAAAATTTATCACTTCTATTCTCATACCTGGCCAATAGTATGAACTGCTGAACTGTGCAAATGTTTTATCATGGCCGAAATGTCCAACCAATCCTCCGCTGTGTTTTTCCTTTAGAAGATTATCTCTTATTGAGCATTTTGGTATGCACAACTGATTTCCTCTGAACAACAGTCCTTCCTGAATCATGTATTATGTCCACTGACTTCTATCTCTCAACACAGGATTAGCACATGCCTCATATGCCTCCTTGAAATCTATATCATCATGATACATGTCCTTAAGGTGTTCAAACCCCAAGGTCTTCACCTGGAATTATTGCATGATAAAACATCTCCTGCTTAACGCATCAACAACCTTGTTAGCATTCCCAGCAATATGTTTTATGACAAAAGTAAAATTTTGCATAAATCCAACCCATTTTGCATGCCTCTGATTCAGTGTTTCCTGTCTGGTTATGAATTGCAAAGCTTGGTTATCGCTATACAAGACAAACTCTTGTGGGACAAGATAATGCCTCCATTTATTCAAAGCTTGAATTATGGCATAAAACTCCTTGTCATATGTGGAGTATTTATTCTTAGTCTCATTCATCTTCTCACTGAAATAGGCAACAGGTCGATTGTCCTGACGCAGAACTGCTCCTATTGCAACTCCACTTGCATCACATCTTACCTTAAATGTCTTCCCAAAATTCGACAACACTAGAATTGGTCATTCTGTTATCTTCTCCTTTAGTATATTAAAGCTCCTTTCAGCCTCCTCTGTCCATTTAAAATATGTGTGCCGCTTCTTCACTGTATCCATCATGGGTGCACAAATCCCACTGAAGTCTCTAATGAACTTTCTATAAAAACTTGCTAAACCATGAAAGCTCCTTACCTCGAACATGCTCCTTGGTGACGACCACTCCCTGATCGCTTTCACCTTCTCTGTATCCATCTTCAATTCATTCGAAGAGATCACGAAACCCAAATAAATGAGTTATGTCTTCATAAAAGAGGACTTCTTCAAATTGATCAGCAGTTTCTCTTGTTGTAGCCTCCTCATTAATAGTGTTAGGTGCCTCAAATGCTCCTCTTTAGTCTTGCTAAAGATCAATATATCATCCAGATATACAACCACAAACTTGCCAATGAAATCTTTCAGAATTTCATTCATTAACCTCATAAAAGTACTCAGGGCATTTGTTAAGCCAAATGGCATAACCAACCACTCGTATAGACCTTCGTTTGTCTTAAAGGTTGTTTTCCATTCATCACCTTCCCTCATTCTAATCTGGTGATATCCACTTTTCAGATCTATCTTAGAAAAGAAATTTGCTCCACTTAAGAAATCCATTAAATCATCCATCCTTGGTAAGGGAAATTTGTACCTGATGGTGATCTTGTTGATGGATCTCGAGTCTATGCACATTCTCCATCCTCCATATTTCTTTGGGCTTAACACATTTGGTACTGCGCATGGGCTCAAACTTTCTCTGACCAAACCCTTATCCAACAATTCTTGGACTTGGTTCTTCACCTCCTCATTTTCTCGAGGTGTTAATCTATACACTGCTTTGTTTGGCAGGCTTACTCCTGGTATCAAGTCGATATGATGACTGATAATCCTGATGGGTGGAAATGAGTTTGGTAGCTCATCCACCACTATATCAACAAAATTATCTAGCAACTCATGAACTTCTTCAGGAAAATCATCCATTGATGTACTCGCAAGGATGACTCTGGGCTTCCTCACCACAACGAACTGCATCTCCTGTTCTTCCTTGAATTCTTTCAGGAGTTCCTTCCCACTCATGAGAAGTATGCTTGTGTTGGATTCCTCTTTTACTCTCTTCTCCTCCATTGTCAGCAACATATGCATCCTACCATTCTTCTCCAATGTATATGTATTCTTCCTTCCATCGTGAATGGAATTTCTATCAAACTGCCATGGTCTTCCCAACAGAATATGGCATACGTCCATGGGGATTACATCACATGGGATTTCATCACATGGGATTTCATCTTTATATTCTCCTATTTTAATTTCAACCAGGCATTGTTTAGTGATCATTACCTGGTGTCCTTTTTGCACCCATGAGACTTTGTATGGTTTCGGATGTGTAGTTGTCTTCAGCTCCAATTTCTCCACCATCTCTGTGGATACTAGGTTATCAGTACTCCCACTGTCAATGATCACCTTGCATACTTTGTCCTTAGTCTTGCAAGCTGTCCTGAAGAGATTGTTTCTATGCACTGGCTTTTCAATTTCTGCCTCTAGTTTTAAGAGAACTTTTCTCAACATCAGGGATGCTCCATCCTCTGCTTCAACATTTCTTCGTTGGGCTTCTGAAATATGAGCTTCTCCTCCTTCCTTCTTTTTCTCCCTGTCTTTCGACAAGCATAACATCTTACTCCTCCTCTGCCTCTTCCTCTAAAAGAGTTTCTTCCACCACTCTGTCTCCCTCGTGAACTTCCTCCTCGTTTTGAGTGATTGTGTGGTTTCTCAGCCTAGTCCTTAGACTGATGTGCTCTATCACGGTTAAATCCCTTGCTTTTTCTTGGGACCGAGCTTTTACCTCTTCCTCATTGGTTCTGTTTTTTGGCCAACTTCTCCTCTACCTTCAGCGCAAACTGATAAGCATACTCCAAGGTTTTGACTGACATCATGCTGAGCTCATCCTGGATCTCATATTTCAAGCCATTTATATATCTGGCAACTTTCTCTTCGTCTCTCTCCCGTTGTCCAGTTCTGATGTTCAATTGGTAGAACTCCTCGGTGTACTCCTTGATTGTCATCCCTTTCTGTCTCAGGTTTTGTAGCTTCCTGAACAGATTGATCTGGTAGTCTTTGGGTATGAACTTAGCCTTAAGTTTGGCTATCATCCTATCCCAACTCTTTATCCTCTGTTTTCCTTTGCTTCTCCTCTCAGCCTGTAGTTCGTCCCACCATAGTGTTGCATGCCCTTTTAGCCTGGTGACTGCCTACTTCACCTTCTTCTCCTCATCAACATCTTCATAGTCAAAGTGTTTTTCCATGGACCTTATCTAGTCCAACAATTCTTCAGCATCTAGATTTCCCTCGTACATGGGTACCTCTATCTTAGCTCTGCCTCCCAATCTAGCAATTGCTCTCAACAAACATTCTTTTGCAGCATCCTCTCCTATAGCTTCTTCAACCTCAACCTCTTCACTTTCTGCATCACTGACATCCCCAACGTTAGTTTCTCTTCTCTGTGTTGCTTCCATTGTTTCCAATCGGGCGCGAAGCTCTCGCATCTCCCTCTCTACAACATGGTTGGCTAAAGGCAGCTCTCATCTTCTTGGCGAAATTATGTCGACTATCTGTCACACACAGGGTACAACTCTGAGTTCTCTGTTTCCTTCTTTTCCTCCTTCTCCTGAAGTCTACAGATGAAAAAATGATGCTCTGATACCACCTGGTGCAAACCCCCTATCCCTCTTAAGGGATGCGTGACCTCCCTGTCAAGATCTTCTGGTTTCGGAGCTGAAATGGCTCTTCTGGTTCCAAACTAGAACCCTTCGAACGAACACATAGGTCCCCCACAAATGCTCAGTTGACTTTTCCAAGCGTCAAGCGTGATCTCCCATAGCACACAACCAAGAGTCGTGACCTCCGACTAGGCTCAGGCTCCAACATCTATTCCTTCGGGTTTCGCGGTTTGCAAAATCAGGATACAAGGGGTATCCCTACTCCTTGGAATCCTCGGTTGCCGAAATGTCGAAATCTCGATGACTCGAGATCTACAACTCAGATCTCTCTCGGATCGACGTCTACTCTTATTTTGGCATTTCACGTTTCGCGAAATCAGGGTACAAGGGATATTCCTGCTCCTTGGAATCCCTGGTTGCCGAAATGCCGAAATCCTGATGACCCGAGATCTACGGTCCACGTCCAACCTCGCTATTTCGTGATTCAGAGTTTTGGGAGACAAGGACCTCTATCCCCACTCCTTGGAATCCCCGGTTGCCGAAATGCCAAAATATCTTGGCGTTCAATCAACGACTCACAATAATCCCTGAGATCTACGGTCCACGTCCAACCTTTCTATTTCGCTATTTCACGATTCGAGGTTTTGGGAGACAAGGGCCTTTGTCCTTCCAAATCGCGATACCTGAAATCACGATGTGGACCAACGGTCTAGATCTGGCTGTGATCGATGGTTCCTATCCCTCCTGAGCTTTGGACGTCAAGAAGCCCTCGTCGCTAACCTCCTCACAGCTCCACCTTATCCAACGACTTGTGGGGTTTCAAAATTTCTCCTCGAGGACTCTCCACCGTCCGTTCAGATCTCCGAGACTCAGCCTCGCAACTAACCTCCTCGTAGTTCCACCTTATCCAACGACTTGCAAGGTTTTGGCATTTCTCCTCGAGAGATTTCCACCATCCATTCAGATCTTCGAGATCTCCCCTCCTAGATCTACGCAGTGTTAAAGCCTGTGCTCCTACCTCAAATCGGATGCCCCGCGAGATTCTCCACCGCAATCCAACGCTCGATGACGTTCTTCCCCCTGATCGTTTACTCGCTTCAGACTTAGAAGATTTTCTAATTCTTCGAAGACTCGGTCTTTGCTTCTTCCTAGGAGATGGGTTTTTCTGGGTCTCGATAATGCTTCTCTGAAACGTTATTCCTCTTGAGCTTCACCTTGTGTAGGCCTCAAATTCCCATGCACTCCTTGCGTTTAAGGGATTTCGATAACTCGGATCCAAGGGGTTTCTCACAGAGAAATTCCTCCTGATCTCCTGGTGTTCTCTCCTTGCTCGATGCACACCTTGCAGAGCTTCAATGAAGAGAAACAATTGAAACTGGAAAACTCACAGCCATTGTTTCATTCACTTGTTTATGGGACACAAGAATAACAGAAAAGAAAGGAAAATGTAAACATAATTGCACAACACACATTTGGATCAATTTTCCCTCTTGTTATATTCATAAGTGCCCAATGGCTACAAAATACATTCAAATTACAGTCACTCAAAAATTGAGATTTCCTGCTAACTTGCAATTCTCCCTTACAACTAATTTATCTCTGTGTTGCAGCTAACCCCAACTGGGGGTACAAACTTCTACTTAACTCAAAAAGATTTCTAGGGTTTCCCCTAGCTACTTGCCTACTCTAAAATTCATCCTACGCTATCTTAGTTCAGTTGCATTCTAGATCTGTAGTGGAAACTCCTGCTCTGTTTACGATTTTCAAAACGTGCCTCAAAGGGTAAAATTCGACACTGGTTCAAGCGTGCCTCCAAAGGTAAATTCTGGCGCTGAGTGAAGGCGGATTTCAAAATTGGTTGTAACTGCCCACGTTGAAGTTCTGGAAGAACTCTCACGTGTTGAGTGGTCCTGCCTCTATGCGCTTTCCAATGATGCTCCTGCATCAGATGTGTTTCCTGAGGAGGTGCCTAGATTAACTCTGAAAAGAGACCTTTACTTTTCAATCGATATCGTTCCTGGAGCAGTGCCAGCATCAAGAGTTCCTTACAGGATGAGTATGCCCGAGTTGGTTGAACTGAAGATGCAGTTGAAAGAGATGATGGAAAAGGGTTACATCATATCGAGTGTGTCCCCATGGGGAGCACCCTCCATGTTTGTAAATAAGAAATATGGTACCTTGAGACTATGCATCGATTATAGGAAGCTGAACAAGATGACCATCAAGAACAAACACCCTTTGCCTAGAATAGACAATCTCATTGATCAGCTCAAAGGGGCTACGATTTTCTCAAAGATAGATTTGAGATCAGGATATTATCAAGTTAGGATTAAAGATGAGGACATCCACAAGACAACCTTTAGGACAAGGTGTGGGCACTATGAGTTTGTTGTGGTGCCATTTGGACTTACAAATGCACCAACTACATTCATGTTCTTGATGAATAATGTGCTCATCAAGTATTTAGAAAAGTTTGTCTTAGTATTTGTGGACGACCTTTTGATGTATTCCAAGAATATAGAGGAGCATGAAGAACACCTTAGAATGGTGTTACATGTGTTAAGAGAGAATCAATTGTATGCAAAATTCAACTAGTGTGATTTCTTTAAAAAGGAAATCCAGTATCTAGGCCATGTAATCTCAATCGAATGAGTTGCATTAGACCATGCAAATATCAAGGCAATCATAGATTGGCCTTCCCCTAGAAACGTGACAGAAGTGATATCCTTCATGGGATTGGATGGATATTATAGGAGGTTCATCAAGGGATTCTCCAAGATCCTAAATCCTATTATCTCATTACAAAGGAAGGGAAAGAGGTTTGTCTGGTCACCATAGTGCAAATCTAGTTTCTAACAACTGAAGCAACTGTTGACCAATGCCCCTGTTTTAAATATTGAGGACCCAGAAAAAGACTTTGTGGTTTGTACATATGATTGAAAAGAGGGACTTGGTGGAGTTCTCATGCAAGAAGGACAAGTGGTTTGTTATGAATCACAGAATTTGAACGAACATGAGTAGAAGTATGCTACCCACGACCTAGAACTTGCAATAATTGTACATGTGTTGAAGATGTGGAGACATTACCTACTCAGGAGGATATTTATCCTCATGATTGACCATTTTGGTCTGACGTATTTATTCAACCAACCAAGGTTGAATGCTATATAGGATAGGTGGACAACGTTGATCAATGAGTTTGACTTTGAAATAAAACATATAAAAGGAAAAGAGAAAAAAGTAGTCGACGTGCTCAAACGAAGTTTTCAGACAATACACTTAGCACCAACAAGTGTAGGAGAGTCTGGCATTCAACAAAAGATTAAGACCCTCTTATCGGAAGACAAGTTCTTCAAACAAGTGAAGGAAAAATGGCAGCAAGAACGTAAGGAAAAGAGGTACAAAGGATATAAACTAAGGAATGATAATTTGTTGTTGTACAATAACAAAATGTACATGCCCGATTCAGTGGATTTGAGGCGCTTGACTATGGATGAGTTCCACAAGAGGCCATATGTAGGTCACCCTCGTTACTGGAAAATGGTTTCAGTAGTTAGGAAGATGTATTATAGGCCTGGGATGAAGCAAGACATTGCTCATCATATTGCGAAACGTTTGGAATGCCAATAGGTGAAGGTCGAGCATCAACAGCCTGCAGGACTATTGCAACCCCTACATATAGAGAAATGGAAATGGGAAGTTATTTCCATGGATTTTATTACAGGGTTACCAAATATAATCAAACAACATGATGCAATCATGGTTGTAGTGGATAAGTTGAGCAAGGAAGCTCATTTTATTTCCATAAAGTCTACTTTTAAATCCATAGATGTTGCTATTGTTTTTATGAAAGAGATATTCAAGTTGCATGGTTTTCCCAAAACCATAATCTTAGACAAAGATGCTAAGTTCACCTCGAACTTCTGACGAAGCTTATTTGTAGGTCTAAAAACACAGTTGGAATTTAGCATGGCTTACCATCCTCAAAAAAATGGTCAAATTAAAAGGGTGAACATAGTGTTAGAAGATATGCTACAAATGCATGTTATGCATAGACCCAAGTAGTGAGAAGAATATCTACCTTTGGTAGAATTCACATGCAAAAATGGTTATCATAAATCATTGAAGATGATTTTGTTCAAGGATTTGTATGGTATAAAGTATAGAGTTTAGATTAGTTGGGACAATCCAGTGGATAAAATCACACTTGGACGTGAATTACTGAAGGAAATGGAACATGCCATACTTAAGATAAGGCAGAACCTGGAAATTTGCCAGGATATAGAGAAGAGCTATGTTGGTAGAAAGAGAACCCCATACAATTTAAATTAGGAGACCATGTGTATCTTCGGGTGAAGCCCAAGAGAATTTCCCCAATATTGTGGAGCATTTGAAATCCTAGAGAGAATAGGACCAATAGCATACATTCTTTCTTTACCACCTACTATTATAGCACATAATGTATTCCATGTGTCTTTGCTAAAATAATATGTACATGATTCTAATCATGTTATTGATTGGACTGTAACACAGGTGGAACTAGAGGGATAATTCTAGATAGAATCCCAGTGCATACTGGACAAGAAAGAAACAATGCTTCAGGACCAGGGCATCGCACAGGTCAAGGTGCAATGGAATCACTTTGGAGTAGATAAGCTACATGGGAGATGGAAGATGCCATGAAAATAGCACACCCATTTTTGTTTACTATATAAGTGTAAATAAATGGTGTTTTAAACACCAAGGACGATGTTTCTTTAAGAGGGAGGGGAATGTAACACATTGTTTTCTCCCAAGATTATAATTATGCACAAACTTCATATGTTAACATTATGAGGAATGTAATTGTGTTTTGATTTAAGATAAACACCAAACTGATGACTGCGATGGAACAACCTTGATAAGTACTGGCCATGATACACCAGAGGAAATTGATGAGGTAGAGGGACTGATGGAATGGTTGAGTGAAGTGGAGTTGAGATGCATCAATGAAGAAAATATGAATCTTGCACAACAAGTTAATCTATGCTTACCAACATGATAAATTCACCTACCATCACACCAGACTGATGAGGAGACCATGTGACCATTAAGAGAAGGTCACATAGATGGTTGAGTAGTAATGACTGCAGAAGTTGGCCCATAAAAAGAGAGAATGACCAATTGAATAACTGATGAGGGAATGTACCATGTAATTGCCCCTTCATATTTTGAAGGGAAAACTGTAGGTTACATCTATAGGACGCTGCATAGATCCCAAGGGGATGGAGAAGAAGACCGGAGGAGGAACACATATAGGAATGTAATATTTGGATAGGAGGAAAGACCCCGTGACATAGATTTCACCCAAAGATAGAAGAATACAACAAAAGACAAAGCAGGAAAAAGGCTCAGAGATGAGCAACAGAGTGTAGAAGCATAGATGTGTTGATTAAGAAAGAAAATAATAACTTTCTGGAAGAAAATAGGAATCTTGTCTGATTTGTTGATGATCACCCTGAATAGAGAAGACCCAGATTCCCGGGTTGGAGAAATAGTGGGTTGCAACTTGGTGCTTACTAGAAAAAAACCGACAACCGAGAAGACCTGGATTCTCGGGCTGGAGAAATAGTGGGTTCAAGATTGGTTCTTACTAGAAAGAAACTGACATTGGTAAGGGGAGGTTGTCGAGAGACTGTTGAGCATAGAATGGACTCCGTTGTGCAGAGGAAATCCAGTTGAGAAACCACCTGATAAATCTGTAGAGACCCGAAGCTCAATGGGAGGTGGCAACTTCTATTGTGTTAGAGGAGGAAGGAGAGTAACCTTCCTGGATAATCACATACTGAGAACCCTGTTGAGTCAATTTCCTTGGTTGTATCATGACTTGGAACGAGGGTGGCATGCTATAGGAAGTGACTCTATAGAAAGGCCTAATGTTGGGAGGAAAGGTGTCCTCTCTCAATCAGTTGGATTGGAATATTTCTTATCAGATAAGTGTTTCATGTATTGAACTGACTGTGAATGGTATATATCAATTCTTGTGAATGGAACAATTGTATGATAACATATATGAATGACTAAATCTAAGATAAATTTTTCATATTTACTCATGACTTTGAATGTTGTAAGATGAGCTATGTTGTGATGTTTATTATTTCCTTGTTAAATCGTAAAAATGACTAAATGTGAACTGCTACCTATTTGAATACTCTATATTGACCTTGTGAGGAGAGTCTGCAGATCATGTGAGGTTTTAACCTTAAGTTTGACAAATTGTAATGGTTGTAGATCTTATTTCGAGTCTTCGAAAGTCAGGATCGAAGTATCGCAGAACTTGAAAAACAACTAGGTCCTTGAAACATACAGTTATGACTCTGTACAAACCATGTGTTAGTCAACGAAGAACAACAATCGTCGATCTGAAGAGAATGGGACCATTTATGAGTGGGTTTTTCGGAGTTAAAGCATCATAGAGATCCCTCGAATGTTGTGGGAAAGAATTCGAACGAGAGACTCCAAAACGAACCTTTCAGAGTGGGGTTTTCAGAAGGAAATCTCATGTGTCGTGAGAATACATCTAAAGGAGAGACTATGAAGTTAAGATAGTATGGGCCATAGATATGGAAGTAATAGGGATGAATCCTCAGTCGTTGATCATTGCAGGTTCCACTTAGTAGTTAAGGAGGAAAGAACTAACCCAATGCTGACTAAGAGCGCTAGTGTGAAGACGTGTGCTAGTAGTCGATTAGTCGACTGGATCAAGTGCGAGTCTAGCCAACTAAGATTTGAATATCTTTCGGAGTGTGACTCCGAAGGATTCATAATACTCTTCTGAAGCGTTGAAGTGCGAGTCCGATGGAGGGAAGATCTCGACAGTAGATCTGTGAATGGAGAGATGGCGTAGTAGTTGTCGATCTGTCGTGAGTCTCACCCAAGTTAAGATGTGAAATGTTAACATTGGGAATGATACATATTGCCAACAAGGAAGTTGGGACGTTCCTAGAAAGACAAATGTCTATCAATAATTGGTTGATGGGTTGCGTGGGGTCCGGTGGGATAGGCGAACCTTGGGTTCTGGACGGATCTCAACCATTGATCGAGAGACCGTGATGTGATTCTATGCCATCCATTGAGGAGAAGATAATATTCCTCGATACCTTGAGTTCGGAGGAGTGAATCTGCTCAAACCGTTCTAACTCTGAACAAATGGTATCAAAAGGGAACATTCATCGATACCATATCTGTCGAAGGTAAGTAATGAGTGCATCAGAAGAAAGTATGAGCATTGACGACTGTAAGTGGACGTGATAGAGATTCCACAGGGGCAAGATGGGATAATTCCACATCAACACCATGTTGTCGCCACATCATATGGCACGAGTTGTAGGATACCATGTGGATGCCAAGTGGCAGTGAGTCAGTTGTTGACCTTGAGAATCTGGGAAAACTTCGAAAGGTCATAACATTCGCTCTAGAGTTCAGTTTTGAGCGAAATTTCCATCGTTGGAAAGCTCTTAACAAGCAGAAAACGATGGAGTTGTGGAAGAAAGGATTTAAGATAGTCGAGAAAGGAGAAAATTATAATTACCCATCCCTTAAAATAACACTTGGGGTTGGGTGTGTTACAATGCATAAGTATTTGATTTTATAAATATGTTTTACATGTAACTATGCATTTGGGGTAAAAAGTTAAAACATTATATTATTATACCTCTAAATGCAGTCACATACATTGAAACCTCTAGCTCAAATGATGACCTACTTATGAACAACCTAAAGCTCAAGGTTTTGTGGGAGGCCTATATTTCAAGGTAAAATGATGAAATGAATGACATGGTAAAAGGAAAACTAGCTCAGGGGTATAACAAGACCAACAACCAAATTATTGTACAATGGAGATATATCCAAATAAGCAGGCACCACGATACAAAGGATCACAAAAGAAAGAAGTCAATTAGGACACACAAAAAAACACAATAACTTAGAATATTTGACAATATTGTCAACTTGAGGGATAGAGAAAGTACCAAGTGGCATTGTCCTACTTACTCTCCATTCGTTATATTTCCAGGTATGTCATTGTGACTATCATATTACTAATACATCTCAAAGATGAGATGCGTAGATCCAAACCATTCTAAATTCATTGATGAGTAAGGAACAAACTTGTTGCATATAATAAGAGCCTTAACAAGGTACTTCACCACTTTTTTTTATTCTAAAGGACAATTTGATCAAAAAGAAAAGAAAAATATGTAATCCCAAAAAATATGTAATCCCAGTGCTTGAATAAGTAACCTAAAGATTTCCACCAAATGGATTTTCTTTGGAAATAATAAAGTAAAGGCATTCTATAATACAATTCTGAAATCATATTCTCATAGACAAGTACTCACAAACCCGGTTAAAATGGGTAAGCTATTACAAAAAATGTAAAATATTATTGGCCATGTTCTAAGAAACCACACAAACTCCTAGAGAGTGGGGGTCCTCAATAACTAATAAATGTTGTAATATATGATGATATACCTTCTTGTGCAACTAATTCAAGAAAGTAAGTATTGCATTGCATCTTGTATTATTCGAATCATTAAACTCCACCATAATGCGAGGCTTTCCTAGTTGTAACCATCAACAACTTATCGCATGACATTATGAAAAAACAAGCAATAAAAATTGAAAATTGTCTAAGGTTTAGGTAAAAAATTACTAAAATGATAAATTTCATCCTAAAACAATATAGTACCATTTTCCTTTCATTTTCAAAGAACTAAATCGTTGCATAAGTCGTGGACCAAGAAATTTAAGGTTTCATATTTATGGGCATTCATTCCCATTGTTTTGCATTCTAGTTTGACAAGTGTTTGCCACAACCATTTGGGAGTGGATTGGAACTAAAATATTCTTGACTGCACTGTAAAATCTATGCTCAAAACATACTACCAAATTGGATCAAAATTATTGACTCCCATTCCAACAAGCACATACAACTACAACCTTCTAACTAGCATCTATATGATTTTTTAATTTCATCTATAAACAAATACAACACTCTAAATATAACTTATGAAAAATAACTTCAAAGCTGGAAAATGGTACCACCAATCCTAATTCCAATTGGTGGATCAATATCCTTCATTCCAACATACCCACAACTCAACAAACTAGATCAAAGTCTTTCAATCACATTCTAGCATATTCAATTCTCATCAACCCACTATGAAATACAATGAGAAAAGTTTTAAAGGTTTAGAAGTTGACATCTAGATTTGGAGTAATGATATGGCTAAATAAAGGAAGGTACACAAATACAAAATATGCAATTAATTTGATTAGTTGATGTAGTAGATTGAGGGGTGAAAGAATACACAATAATGAGCACATGAAACAAAGGAAAAAACTTAAATCTACATACAAGACACAACCATGTTAAGAAATAATGTATTGTAGTGAAATCCAAGCTAACCTCATCTTTAATTGATCAAATACCAAAAAGGGAAAAACATACCACAAATAACGATAGGGAAACCAAAAGTTGAATACATTGTTGGAGCAACACACCCTTCACAATAATACCATTGAGACACCAAATTATTCAATTTCTCTTCCTCGAGATATGCATTCTATAGACATCAAGAGGCTAGATTAAGCGATAGATACTAGAATAAACCCAATATATAACAATAGGCTTAAATCTGCCCAAAGCCTCATTTGTGAAGAAAAGATCCTTTAATTGACCCATTATTGTATTATCTAGACAATTAATTCTAGACCGACCACCAACCTATCAAGGCAAGCAACCTCCAAATAAATACTTATGCTTCCTCTCCAACCAACCAGAAAAAAAGAAAAAAGTCTTGTATATATCACAACTTAAAACGTAGTCTATATCACAAGATCAAAACACGTTTTTCTTCCTACTTTTCTATATACCCTGCCACACTTCATAAGCCTCTTTCTCCACTCCTTACACCCTAAAATCATCAATTGACATAAACCCAATTTAGCAAAAACCTTCAACACCACTATTGTTAGAAGTTATAGCCCCTCTATGCATAATTAATAATAGTAGGATGGTCTTTCTAAAGTAAGGTTTTGATAGGTGAATTTGAGGGGAAGAAATATGGGATCCTGACCCTTCTTTATCTCCTTCCTCCCTCAAAGATCTAGTTTTTTCAATTTAGATTGAGGTTAATAAATACAAGTAATAATCGCCTTAGGGTAGAACTTGACTTGAGCTATGGGAAAGTCCTTAAAAGGAGGCACTGCTTCTCGCATAAGGAAAGGAGTGGTGCCCTTAAGTAAGTAAGTAAGGCCTAACATAATGAAAGCCAATAAGTAAGTTTTCTCTTGCTAAATGGAGAATGAAGTGTCTTTTTTACTGTAACTACTACTCAAAATACTTCATAGAGGTTGGTTTCCAACATAGACTAATAGGCTACTCCACTCCTTTAACTCAGACCAAATATTCAATGCGGTCGATTTTTT
This sequence comes from Picea glauca, assembly GCA_000966675.3. Classification (NCBI taxonomy): domain Eukaryota; kingdom Viridiplantae; phylum Streptophyta; class Pinopsida; order Pinales; family Pinaceae; genus Picea; species Picea glauca. Next base: position 754,926 of record JZKD02S1677945.1, read on the forward strand.
CAATACCTTAGTCCCTAAAATTGTCAATTTATAGAAACTCAATTCAATAAAATCCTTCAACTCCACTCTTGTGCATATCATAGACCCTGAAATCATCAATTGATGAAAACCCAATTCAACAAAGGCCTTTAATACCGTTCTTGTTGTTCATACCCCCAAAATTCAATTCATTAATCGATCAAAACCTAATTCAACAAAACCCTTCAAACCCCATAGAAAATAAAACTTGTAGCCTTAGGGAAAGGCAATGTAAATTCCCAAAAACTATGTAGAAAATGATGCTAAAAGGAAATGGGCATCTCGAGTTCAAGGCCTTCTCAAATATAAACACTATTAGTAAGGGACAAATGTCATCCATGGGTCAAAATATTTCGAGGAGAAACTGACCATATGGGAAACTGGTGATAAGGTCTTGAAATCTATAGAAACACCTATGACTAACCCAATGTCAACTGTGAGTCTAGTATTTGCAACACCCAAAACAAAGAAATTGGCCAAACACATAACTAAACCCTCCACAACTTTGAAAGCACTAAAACTTGACCAAACACCAAATAAACATATCCAAATTTACAAGAGGAAAATAGAAAGCCTAAAAAAACATAGATCAAAACCCTCCAATAATATAATTAAACAAGGGTAACAATGCTAGATGAAACCACAATGCCCTACCTTAAATGCTTTGACTTCAATGCTCAATCTACCCACATCTAACAACCTACAACGTTATTTACCTTGACCTTAATATGGTAGCCAAGTAAAAGTCAATCCAAATTGTTAATGTCACTAAAGTAACATTTTAACTTTTTTTTCTTCGCAATGAGAAAAATTATTGTCTCTTTTAATTAAAAAAAAAATAAAATATTAATAATTATCCAAAACATCACTCATCTAGGATCTTTTTTTAGTGACTAATGGTACTCTTTAAAGTTTATCATGTTTAAATTATGATTTCCATTTTCATATAAATTTATTATAAATATTTTTAC
>JZKD02S1677945.1:775306-788253 GCA_000966675.3 Picea glauca
ATCTCCCCTTTTAAACCATCCATCTTAGTATCCAACTTAGCTTCCATTGAATCCATCATCTCTTGTAGTTCATCTTTGGTTATTGTCTTCTTTTGTAAATAATTTATGTCCCTACACATTTCGTCACCTTCATCAAGAGTCCAAGTAGGATTGTCTGGAGGCTTATTTGGTGTAGAAGTTTCCTTTTTTGGTGGCATGTTGGCCAAGTATCACTTTAAACCTCGATTTTGAGGTGGTTCTACTAGACAATATTCGTTTTATTGTATCTCCAAAATTTCGGCCCTTCTGAGTATGAAATTTAATTTTTGTAGGTTTCTGATATTTCTTCTCTTCAATTCCACAGGTTTGATAAAAATTGATGTGCCAAGTGGAATTTACGGTAACTTCCCCACAACTTGTTTATTTTTGGCCTTTCTATAAAATCTCACTTGTATAGCGTGCCCCAGACAAAATAATTGATTTAAAATTCTGAAACTTGTAACATAACTACTACGGGTTGTCCACTATCCAATGCAACTAGTCTCACTCAATTTGGATACTCTAGGAATAATTTATGTTTTTTTTACCCGGAACACCTGCTTGAGACTAGTCAATAAGACTAGTCAGATACCCTATCTTCCACAGGGTGTATATACAAATTTAAGATACCCTAGAAGTTTCAATTGATACAAAAGATACCTTACTAATTTATGAGAATATCCTCCGAAGTTCAAGGTCTGAAATGTTACAGAAAAATCTTTATAGCGAAAATTCTGCAATGACTCAATTCAGGATGATTCCATAACCCTATCTTACAAAGGATGTATCTACGAAAGTATAAGGCCTCAGGAGTTGAACGTTTAACCCCACATAACTTGATCTGTCTGATAAATATCCTACAAGCCGTTCCTTCTGAATCGTTGTAGAAAAAAAGTTATAGCGAAAATTCCATGGTGTCTCAGATGTAGTAGAGAAACCCCAAGACCTTGAGCTCTGATACCATATGTTAAGAACCAAATATCAATATATCATAGAAAAACCTAAGAATAAGTACTCAACGCCTTGAAAAAGAGAGAATTTCAGTTAATAATCCTCTTCGAGGGGGCAACCTCCTTTTAGCCCACATAAATGTTCAAGTACAAGATGATTCCAAATGAAAATGTCTCCTTGGTATATATAGGAGACTAGGAGGTTTAATTACAACTAATGCAATAAATACGACATAAATAAAATAACATTACTAATGTAATATGCCCCAATTAAGGGGTAATGAGCCATTATTAGGGATTAACATCTATCATCTTTATGCAACTCTGGTTGTCACATAGGATCGTGGTGGCTTCCATCTCTAGGTCGAATAGACCAGTCAATAAATTACGAATCCATATAGCTTCGTAGCTGGAAGAAAACACAACAGTGTATTCTGCTTCCGTTGTACTGAGAGCAATGCTGGATTGCTTCCTACTCTGCCATGAGATCATGGCTGATCCCAAACTGAAACAACATCCTGAAGTTCTCTTCCTGTTAGAGACACTTCTAGCCCAATCTGAATCAATGTACCCACTTAGTGTGAAATCATGATCTCCATCATAGTTGAGACCACAATCTAATGTACCCTTAAGGTACATCATCACATGTTTTGCAACAACTAGGTGAACATGTCTGGGTTCTACCAGAAACTGACTCAAGGTGTTCACGACAAAACATATATCTGGTCTGGTGTTTTTCAGGTACATCAACGATCCAATGATCTGTCTATACATTATGGCATCAATCAATTCGGACGAAGTGTCGACCAATAGCTTCAGCTTCGTTTCCATGGGTGTATTCATGGACTTGCACTTTAACATGTCAAATCTCTTCAGGATTTCGACTGCATACTTCCCTTGGTTAAGGAAGATTCTCTCCGGGCTTTGCCATACCTCAAGACCTAAGAAATAATGCATTAGGCCAAGGTATTTCATCTCAAATTTTGAAGCGAGCTTCTTCTTACATTCAGCAATGAGCTTTTCTTCTCCAGTTAAGAATGAGTCATCCACATACAACAACAATATCACCGACTCATCATTCATAACCTTGAATTATAGGGTAGAATCTACTTTACTCTTGGTAAAGCCCAAGCTCATCAGAAAACTGTCTATCCTTCCATACCAAGCTCTAGGAGCTTGCTTCAATCCGTACAAAGCCTTATTCAACTTACATACATGAGTCTTCTTGTCTTCAACTTCAAATGCTTGAGGTTTCTATATATACACTTCTTCTTTGATGACACCATTTAGGAAATTTGTCTTTACATCCATCTGGTGCAACTTCCACTTCATCTTGGCTGCAAGGGCTATGATGGTTCTGATCGAAGTGTATTTGGCTACATGAGCAAATGTCTCTTCATAGTTAATGCCTTCCTTTTGAGAAAAGCCACGAGTGACAAACCTTTCTTTATACTTCTCAATACTTCCATCAGCAACATGTTTTATTTTGAAGAGGCATTTGGAAGATACCACATCCTTACTCTTTGGTCTGGAAACTATTTCCCATACATCATTCTTTATTATGGATTGGTATTCTTCTATCATGGCATCTGCCCAATCTTTCTTCTGAATGGCTTCTTCAAAGAAGGTAGGCTCCTTCTCTAGGATATCACACATCAAATCCATATAACTGGAGAATGGCTTAGGTCTCTTTACCTATCTCGTGGTTCCTTCGGGAACACCATACTTCTCTCCATCTTGAATAAGATCTCTAGACCAAGCATGCTTTCTCTTATGGGAGATAGTCATCTCAGGAGGTTCTTGAAATTATACTATATCATGATCTTCTAGAATTTCTTCATCAGGAGAAGCTACAACTTCCCTCATTGGTTCTGCATCTCTAGGATCCTCCCTCACTGATTCTGCAACTCTGGGAGCTACAGGTTCCTCTTCATATACTTCTTCTAGCTGAAATCTTCTCGATTTCTTGAGCATTGCATCTTCATCAAAGGTCACATCCCTGCTGATCTCAATGTGATGGTGACCTGGTATATAAATCCTAAAGGCCTTGGAGACCTCAAGTATCCCACAAATATTCCCTTCTTTCCCGAGGGTTCCAACTTGTTTCTCTTCTCTTTCGGAATATGTATAAATACCGGGCAGCCAAATATTTTGAGATGGCTTACATCTGGCTTCTTTACGGTGAACATCTCTTTTGGGGTTTTGAACCCAAGTGCACAATGGGACAATTGGTTTTGTACATATACGGTTGTCATTGCTGCTTCTGCCCATAAGCACATTGGAAGATTTTGATCATGGATCATGGTCTTCACTGCTTCCATTATTGTTCTATTCTTTCTTTCTGCTACACCGTTTTGTTGAGGATTATAGGGAGTGGTGAGCTCCCTTTTGATCCTGACATATTTGCAGAAGTTCACAAACTCTTTTGAGGTGTATTCTCCTCCATTATCTGACCCGAGTATCTTGATATTTCTTTTGGAAATATTCTCTATCAAGGCTTTGAATTCCTTGAATTTACTGAACACTTCATCTTTTGATTTCAAAAAGTACACCCAGGTCTTACGAGAATAATCATCTATAAAATATACATAGTATACATACCCATTGATGGAGGATGATGGCATTGGGCCACATACATATGAATGAATGAGTTCTAGGACTCCTCCTGCTTTGTTGTCTCTCTTCGAAAAAGGGTTCTTGATGTTCTTCCCTTGTGCACATCCATTGAAAACGCCTTCATGGTCAACCTTGAGTTCTGGTAGACCTGTGAATGATTTGCATATGTATGGTATCACCTTGTAGTTGACGTGGGTTAATATTTTATGCCAAAGTTTCATGGATTCTCAATGGCGTGGGTCATGGCATCTTCTGAGTGACCCTTTAGCTTATACAAGCCACCTTCTTCTTTTCCAATGATGATTGCTTCTTTCAAGGTTTCTCCTTTAGCCCACATAAGAACTTATCCATCTATAAAGGCAACTCTGAAGCCTTTCTTTTCTAAAGATGATATGGAGAGTAGGTTCTTTGTCAAACCTGGTACATAGAGTACGTCCTTAATCTTCATTGAATTTCCTGAATTAAGCTTGTAGTTTGATTCTCCCACTCCCTTGATAGGGTATTGATAATCATCTCCAAGTGTCACTTTCTGAGAAACTTCTTTTCTGAAATGCAAGAGAGAATATCTCTTTGACCTTTCATGTGCTTGGAGGAACCACTATCAATGAGCCAAGTGTCCACTCCAGGTGTTATCGATCCTGAGAGGGCCAAGATTAAGACATAGTATTTAATTTTTTCTCTTAACATCTTTGTGGGTGGCTCTTCATCTTCAACTGTATGGGCATGATGTCTCTTATTTTTCCTCTTGTATTATTATCGTCTGGCTGGACAATATCTCACAATATGTCCCATCTTGTCACAATGGTAGCATTCGACAGATGAGTAATCTCTTTCCTTTCATTGTCCTTTCTTCTGGAATCTCTTTGGTTCAGATTTGTTTTGGGGGTGAGACTCTTTATGAGTTTCTTTCTGGAAGTAAGACTTCTTCCTTCCTCCTTTAGTGTGAGTAGCTAGGGATTTATCTTCATCTCTTGCTAGTAAAGCCTCTCAATTAGCTACTCTTGTTTCTTCTTGAATTAATTCTTCCCATAGACCGTCAAATTTTAGTTTCTCTGTTCTGTCACAAATCATTTGGATGAATGCATCCCAAGGTATTGTGATACCATTAAGGGCCATCATTATAAGTTCTTCTTCATCTATAGCATCTCCGATCGCTTCTAGTTGTTCTTTGAATTGGTATATTCTGGACAAATATTCTTGGATTGATTCTCCTTTCTGCATCCTTGTATTCTTGAGTTGAGTTCTTAGATTCATCTTCTGGTTTATGTTATTTCCTTCATATAGTCTGTTTAGGGCATCAAACATTTCTTTCAGATTCTTATTTGATAACACATAAGGTATCAAGTGATCTTTGATTGAATATGCAATGATTCTTTTGTCCCTTATCGTGTCCTTTTGATGCCTTTCTTTGTCTGCAGCATCATCGGGTTCCGACACTTCTTCTTTGACGAATATTTCTAGGTCATTCTCTTCAAGGATGAGTCTAATCCTATACTTCCCAGCATGAAAGTTTTCCACACCCTCCATGTTGTCAACAAGATTAGTGCTTGCAGACATCTTTTACCTAGAGCTAGGAAAATGACCAAAAATGAAAATGCTCAAAATCAAATTCTGAACTTACCAGGAGGTGCGCTTTGTTGAGGCGAGTAGCCTGGTGTGTTTGGATCTGAGAAAATCCAACTTTTACCCCTCCAAACTTGATCTATGGATTTCTGGACTGGTGCTTTTAGTTTTCTGGTACTTTTGGTATTCTGGTACTTCTGGTACTCTAGTACTTTAGTTTTCTGGTACTTCTGGTACTTTGTGAAAACTAGGGTTTCACTTTCTGGGAGATCTAGCCACTGAAAAGTTGTGTTGAGGATGACAAAGTGATCCTTGAGGAAGGGTGCACTTTTCTATATGGTTTTAGGGCTGAAATACTTCATCAACAAAAATCCCTAATTTGCATGTACGACAACAGTGACGTTTTTCACTTTCTCTTATGAAAGATGCTCTCTTCAGCTTAGCTATGAAACCATGTTAAAGTTTAAGATATTATTAGAGTTCTTTTCATTTCACTAAATAACAATAGCATAAGATAGGATCACTGAGAAATACACAATCACAAGAGACACATCATTTATCCCGGGAAACCCTCATGGGGGAGAAAGCCCAAAAAAAATTCCTTATTATAGATAACCAATACAATGCCAAGAGATAACTTAAACAAATACAGAAAATCCTCTCTCTCTCTCTCTCTCTCTCTCTTCTCCAACTGCAGCTCCGAAAATTTCTTCTCAATGAAAAAATGAGTGTGTGTCTAAGTGAGGCGCTAGCCTCCTTATTTATACAACTCTGGCACATGTGGACGGAGGTGTCTCTTCACTGGCAGGGCCGAATTATTCTTTTGGGTGGTTATAACCACCTTTAATATATTCTGGGGCCGACTTCTTATTCATCCTATTACAATTATGTTTTGACCAATCTGCAAAAGGGGATTTGGTATTTTACAATAGCCGACATGATCAATTGACAATAGGGGATTGATATAATGAATAATACAACAATAATAATTAGAATACACTTTGCAGTTACATTATTTCAACACTCTTGATCATCAACGATTGTAGTCTCTTCTTCGTAAGAATGGTCACAAGATAATGGTGCAATAGGATTTAGAACATCAAAACTATGATCAGCCAAGAACATACAGTTATTTATGCAATCAACCACTACTACATGCTGAAAATGTTCTGGAAACTGATCATAAGATTGATATGTATTCCTGCCCATCAAAAAATCTGTAACTATTGAAGGATCTGATTCCAAATTTGAATCGCACCCACTTCCTTGTTATTTTTCTAGATATGATTCATATTCACTATCTTCTTGCTCAGAATATGAAACAGATTGACAGTCTTCTTGCTCATGCAAAATTTTGAGATATGCCTGCATATGAACCCACTTGCTAGCCCTGATGTTTTCTTTGACCTCTACAACATCTTCAAACAAATGTCTTAACGATGAATATTTCCTTTCTCTCAGGAGAAGGACAAGCTCTGGATGCTGAGCCATGACATAGTACACTATGGAAGTAGTCTCTGTGGGTCTGATCTCCACATGCATACTATTATAAACGATGTAAAAATTCCTATTGAAGACAACCAAGGCTTCCTATTCCTAGGGATGATTTTAAGGATGGAAATTTATTTTAAAATGTAGAAACCTTGGCGAATATTACTAACCCTTCATATTCCAACTATAAATGTTTGGCGATATTTTTGTAAAAATATTCAAATTTCTAAGGATTTTCTACAGTTTTTATAAATTTTTGGCGATTTTTAAGTTAAAATAATTTTATCGTATAAAATTTGGGCGAATCATTTTTAAAATAACGAATCTCTTTTTTAGAAAAACAATGAAAAATTATCCCATGAGCGAAATTTAGCCCCTAAAATCATCCCTGCCTATTCCCCTCTCCTCAAGGCATTAAACTCAAACCAGTACTGATCCAGGGACTTGTTCTCACCCCAACACTTTAAAAATGCATGGCATAGCTCAGTCCAGGAGCTAATAGAACCGACTTCCAGACATCTAAACCACACAACAACATCTCCAGAAAAAGAGTGTGAGAACAACCTCATGGTAACATCCTCATGAAAAATCTAGAATTGATCAACAAAGTTCTCAAAGGCCCCCAAGTGCCTCTTGACTGTAACATTGTCTTCTCCATAAAAATGAGGAAGATACTCAAAGGAATCAGGAGGACAAGGGTTAAGGCGATATGGTAGCCTCAGAGGTTTAAACAACTTATTTTTTATTTTAATTTAAAAAGAAGTGGGCTGATCATGAGGATAAATGAGTTGATGGCAAGGCTCAACAGAAATAACAGAGGGTAATGAGATTTGAGAAGACCATGAATTGCTTTCAACCTCCTTAGGGATACAAGGGTGATCAATTTCAAGAGGAGATGCAATACATATCTCACTTTTATGAATAGGTTGAGGTGAAGACACAAGATCGACATCTACAACACAAGAAGAGGGCATGTATTCTTCTTCCAAGGATGGATGAATGAAGAAAGGATTATTTCCATCTGAATATACAAGGCAGAGGATAATCCTCTTTATATGTAAAGGGAAAGAGAGAAATGAGTTGATAAAGAAAAACATGATTTCATGAAGCAAGATCCTAAACTAATACCTGGTCTTCCCCTTTGGTATGATCATCTTTCTGTTAATAGGGTCCTCCCTAGTGGATTCTTTGATTGTGGAGTCACCAGGTGCAAGTTGAAATATTCAATGGTTCTGATGTCTGATGCACCTTCAGAATCAAAAGCTCGTTGTCGTTCTACCCAGTGAAAAGTATTCAATTCGTTCCTCGGCAACAACGCCAAAAATGTTAGCACTAGAAGTCACCTCTAGATTGCGACGAAGGTAAGCCCAGCACCCATCAGAATTTTATGTCATGGGTTGATTTTTGAAAGGGGTCAAATGAGCACATACTTGAGATAATATCGTTTTAACTCAGGAAACTGGAATAGTATGCGTAAGCAATGAGGTTTGGAATCAACTTCAGTCAGTAAGTTGGAGTTAGGGTGAGTAGGAGGAAGACTTTGGTAAGAAAATGTAGAGACATGCCGTGAACATCATGTCTTCAACAACCTAAGGAAGAAAAACTGAAAACACAAGATCTTATTGGGTTCAAATTTCAATGAAACTGAAAGAAATCATGATGGTATTACAATCAACATCCATCATAACACAATCACAACAATTCATGAGAATCAGTCATACATGAAATCTCTCAGTATCAGAGGCAAATAAGACGGATAAAGAAAGCTGACTTCGATTAATCCAGAAATATCAGATCAGAATACATAACCAGAGAACCAGAGACTTCACTAAAACTTTACAATATGGGAGCTTAGCTCTACCATTGACCATCACACAATATCAAAATGACTTCTATATGCTCAGAGCCAAAACAACAGAGACATTTTCGAGTCAATTCATTTAAGGAATTATTCTGTGTCTTCTCAGACTATGTAGGTATTCCTTTGTCAGACGCAGCCTTAACTCGACATGGGCCTTTATGCAAAAACGTGCATCGAGGGGGGGCTTTGGCTGGAAACTTTGTCTTTGCAACCAGACCCTCCATGCTTTCCATTTATGGAGTGAGTTGAAGCTTTCAACCACCACTACGTTTTCATTTATTGCTCCTTCTTGGGATCACAACAAGGTTAAACGCCCAGGGGCTATTGTGCACTGCTGGTGGACGGATAAGCTCACCCTATGATATTTAAACTATGAAGGTTTCACTCTATAACAAACATGGGCACCTTCGTCCTTTGGCACAGACCTTGTGGATTTTTCACCCTTACCTACATGCGACCTCGGGCCATGACCTAGCGCTTAATTCCCGAGTGCTTCACGATTTCACATTTCGGCAGTCTCCACTCCATTTCATTCCAAATATCGTGATGCATGAACTTGCGAAATGGAGTTTTCAGATCGATGGTAGGGCCTGGCTTGAAATTGACATCCATGATTACCTCCTCAAAATTCTGAGTCGCCAGCTATGCAATGGGTGTTAACCCTTTCTCCTAGACCCGTTGTTCATGTGCCATTGGGTCGTGACCCTGGGCCTAGTCCCTGGGTGCTTCGTGATTTCTTGTTTCGCGAACTTGCACCGTGCTCCATGCTAAGACCCCCAATTCATGAAATCGCGACTTCTCGGATATGGCGCCATGTGTCCCTCTAAGATTCATGGTCCATATATCCTCTTCGCAAATCTAGATTTCACGTCTTGGGAAGTTGAAAGACTACTCACCTCCCTTCTCCCGATTTCCAATTTTGTGATCGGCTCAGATCGATGGTCCACGACTTTCCTTGATATAATGACTCAGATCAACTTGTGAGTTCGCATTTCGCGAGTCCTCGCGACTCTGCCCTTTGAATTTTCCACTCCACGAGTCAGGGAAATGCTGATCTCTTGCCACATGCCCTTCCCAACACCAACGACTAGGATTTACCTCACGATTTTGGACCTCTATCTGACGTTAAACTTCATGCAACTTTATGATCCCGATCGCCTGAGGGCCACTGATATGAACTTTACATGGAATCCCAGCCGCTGAAAATTGAACTTGCTCACTCGCTTGATTTGAGTCCATATTGGACTGCTCCAAGTGTTGCACTTTGATGCTTCTTGCGCAGGTCACGAACTTGGGCAACCTGCTGACCTTGACAACTATATGTGATAACATTATGTTTACATGCTTTTGTTAATTTGCGCATTTGTATCTATGTCTAGAATTTTAAAGTGATCAATAGAGATTGGATATGTTGTTGCATTGTATTCCTAATCTTTTGTAGGTCATCTTTTGGAGGAGATCCATGTTCTAGGAGGCAACAACAAGCGAAAGAGGTCTACACCAACCGCAAGGACTAAAGGTACATTCATTAAATCTCTTTCTTTTCTCTTTCATCACCTTGTTTAGATGGTTTTGGGATAGCTTAAGGGTATAACAATATTTTAAGGGAGTTAGCACTCTGCCTTTACCTTAGACCCAATATAGGGGGATTTTCCCTCTAGCAGAAACAAGGAAACTTTGTGCAAGAACCAAAATCCCAAATTAGAGAATGGTCGCTTAAGATAGTACATAAACACATAGTGGGAAATAAGAAATGAATGTCAATCAAATTATATAAGTCTTTATCCCATGACAAAGTAAAATGAGAAATATTGTACAAGCTGTTTGCAACTTTCAACTTAAGGATGGATTAAGTGGGCGAGAAGTTGATTTAGCCTAGCTATAACAACCCATCAAGGGTGATACCTCTATAAGGTAATCCTTTTTATTTTAAAACCATTACATCAACAAGATAGAACTAAAAGAATCAAGGACAATGCATATAACCCAACAACTACACTAGATAAGGGCCCGCCAAAGGCCTACAAGGAACATGCCATCAAATCATCTAACCATAAAATCAACATTTTACAAATTAAATACTTAAACAAAAAATTCCATGTAGCCTATCACTTTCTAAAATCCAATGCTAAGCCAATTGTGCTCCATCTCCCACCAACAATCTCCAACAAGATTATTTGAACTAGTCTTCAATAATAGAGGGGGGAAATGCACCAAGGGTCAATTTTCCACCCAACTAATGCAATCAACTTCATAGGTGTTCCCCCCTGAGCAAGGCTCAATATAAATGAGAATAAGAACAACAAACTCACAATTTTCTCAATAATCCCACCCAACTACTCAGGACTAAATCAACAAGATTACAATTAGTTAAACCTAGGTGTGGATGAGAGACCCCTAGACCTGTAGCACCTCCAAATACCATGGGATTATGGTATGCATAGGTCTTACTATTACCATCACCTATTGATTGCATCCAAATAGTAGTGGCACCCCCCTTCAAGAAAGGATTTTACTACCATGCTCAACTGGTGATCACAACCACAGAGTAGTGGCATCCTAATCTACATGAATACTACTACCACCTTCATTTGGTGATCACAATCACATAGTAGTGGCATCCTGCAAATTGGACCCAAATAAAAAGTACAAGGAGCCAGGCATACCGATCTTTATCACCCCCTCATGTTGCGGGCACAATCCCATCCCCTTGTTGATGTTTAGATTGGTTAAGATCCAAACAACAACCTCATGAGGATATTAATCTCCATGTGTTTTTATAGAGGTGGTACTATTATTTGATTGAAAGATAATATTCATACACTTGGATTGGGGAGAATTCTATACACTAAACCCCAAATCTTTATTGTTTTGATTTGTATGTGGAATGGTTCTTGATACCAGATATGGTCTTTATGTGCAACAAGTAGTTTCTTGCCGATAAAAAGATTGAAGGAGGATTCAATATCAGAATATATCTATGCTCAACATCATTTTTTACAACCCTATGAAATGCATGAAAACATAAGATAAATCAATATCTTCTCATAAGAAAAAGGATCAAATGGATTTGATCATTTCAGAGAAATTTAAATGAATTTTGCATTGAAAACTGAAAAGAATTTGATGGGCATACTTCAAAAATATCATGCTTAGAGATCCCAAGATCTGAGAAATCATTAAAATAATACCCCAAATTATTTCTCTGTGAAACTTTATTCATAAAGATATTCAACAATACAAAACATCTCAACAAATCAATTGACTAAGTGCTCATAAATGAATCTTTCCAAATGCAAGATATAAATTTCCATGAATCAAAATAGACAATCCTAGCTTACATTTTAGCAGTCATATATATGGTTGTAAACAATCCATGATCTTATAGAGAAACATTTTGGAAGAATACAAGAAAAACACTCAAGAACTCATCCTTATTGTTAAGGTCCTAACCCACACATAGGTAGATCAATGTATTCAGATGTAATAAAGGTCAATATTAATAAGGCCTTTCAATAAAATAGAATAAGGAGGATGTAAGAAGACCCAATAGAAGCTTCCGCTTCTAGAAGGATCTTCCTCTAGATGCTTCTCTTAATAGACATATTTAGTATAAATAAGGGTCGAGGGTATGAGAACCCTAGCTTGGAGATTATTGTAATAGAGCACTGCTCGACTGGAGGTTTCCCCCTCGAAGAGGCCTGTGAACATTGCTTTCTGAATCAAAGTGCTATTTCTATTGCTATTTCCTATATCATTTCTGTGTATTGTGAAGATTATGCTGGATATTTTACTGTTATTCTGCCATTTCTAGCATTTTATTTCTGTTTTGCATATTTTATATAGCTGGTATCTTGCAAGTGGTATCAGAGCACTTTCCTTGGTAGAAATTGTGGGTATTTTTTTTCCAGGGTCGAGACGTATTTTGGCATCTTTAAGCCACAGAGATCTGTCTTTACACGCATAAACCCGCGGTTGAGGGATTCATACACGCAGGAAATACAAGTGGTTCTTAAGCGTACATCTGTTGGCCAACCCTGTAACCCCTGTTCGTACCCCTTCGAGTGGTAGCGCATCAGACAACACCTGTGTACGGATCGACCTAGATTTCTTGAAGCCCTCTTTAGATAAACCTATCGACCGTCGGACTGCTATAGTGTCACCGAGAACAACACTCGGGAAGATACTCTCTAGTACTTGGGTAGTCGGGTAGTACGACTAAGGGTACGGTCTATCCTCCTTAGTTAGTGCCCTGAGATATTGGGCCGAGTCTGGAAACTGTTTCACCATTACTTGAGACCTATTCCATTAGATTCATCTCTTCTCCGTTATCACATTCATCCATATCATTTTTCTGCAAAAATTTCTGACCCTGCCCGCTCCCTTTTCAGTTCACCCATCCTCATGGCCCATACCCATAGCCAAGAACTAGAGTCTCGCTTCAACAC
>JZKD02S1677945.1:799474-835493 GCA_000966675.3 Picea glauca
TTCAATCCTTCCATGATCTCCCCTTTTAAACCATCCATCTTAGTATCCAACTTAGCTTCCATTGAATCCATCATCTCTTATAGTTCATCTTTGGTTACTGTCTTCTTTTGTAAATAATTTATGTCCCTACGCACTTCTTCACCTTCATCAAGAGTCCAAGTAGGATTGTCTGGAGGCTTATTTGGTGTAGAAGTTTCCTTTTTTGGTGGCATGTTGGCCAAGTATCACTTTAAACCTTGATTTTGAGGAGGTTCTACTAGAAAATATTCCTTTTATTGTATCTCCAAAATTTCGTCCCTTCTGAGTATGAAATTTCATTTTTGTAGGTCTCTGATATTTCTTCTCTTCAATGCCATAGGTCTGATAAAAATTGGATGTTCCAAGTGGAATTTACGGTAACTTCCCCACAACTTGATGATTTTTGGCCTTTTTAGGAGATCTCACTTGTATAGCGTTCCCCGCACAAAATAATTGACATAAAATTTTGAAACTCATACCAAAACTACTAAAGGTTGTCCACTATCCAATGCAATTAGTCTCACTCAATTTGGATACTCTAGGAATAATTTATGTAGTTTTTACCCGGAACACCTGCTTGAGACTAGTCAATAGGACTAGTCAGATACCCTATCTTCCACAGGGTGTATATACAAGTCTAAGATGACAAAGAATATGCAATTTCTAGCACATATACCTTACTAATTTATGAGAATATAATATAGAGTTCAAGGTCTGAAAGGTTACAAAAAAATATTTATAGCGAAAAATCCGCAATGACTCAATTCAGGATGATTCCAGAACCCTATCTTAGAAAGGATGTATCTCTGAAAGTATAAGGCCACAGGAGATGAACATTTAACCCCACGTACCTTGATCTGTCTGCTAAATATCCTCCAAGGAATTCCTTTTGAATCGTTGTATAAAAAAAGTTATAGCGAAAATTCCACGGTGTCTCAGATGTAGTAGCGAAACCCCAAGACATTGAGCTCTGATACCATATGTTAAGAACAAAATATCAATATAGCATAGAAAAAACTAAGAATAAGTACTCAACACCTTGAAAAAGAGAGAATTTCAGTTAGTAATCCTCTTTTAGGGGCAAACCTCCTTTTATCCCACATAAATGTTCAAGTACAAGATGATTCCAAATGAAAATGTCTCCTTGGTATATATAGGAGACTAGGAGGTATAATTACAACTAATGGAATAAATCCGACATAAATTAAATAATATTACTAATGTAATATGCCCTAATGAAGGGGTAATGAGCCAATATTAGAGCTTAACATCTATCATCTTTATGCAACTCTGGTTGCCACATAGGATCGTGGTTGCTTCCATCTCTAGGTCGAATAAACCAGTCAATAACTTATGAAGCCATATAGCTTCGCAGCTGGAAGAACATGAAACAATGTATTATGCTTCTGTTGTACTGAGAGCAATGATGGTTTGCTTCCTACTCTGCCATGAGATCATGGTTGATCCCAAACTGAAACAACATCCCGAAGTGCTCTTCCTGTCAGAGACACTTCCAGCCCAATTTGAATCAGTGTACCCTCTCTGTGTGAAATCATGATCTCCATCATAGTTGAGACCACAATCTAATGTACCCTTAAGGTACATCATCACATGTTTTGCAAAAACTAGGTGAACATGTTTGGGTTCTACCAGAAACTGACTCAAGGTGTTCACGGAAAAACATATATCTGATCTGGTGTTCATCAGGTACATTAGCGACCCAATGATCTGTCTATACATTGTGGCATCAATCAATTTGGATGAAGTGTCGACTAGTAGCTTCAACTTCATTTCCATGGGTGTATTCATGGACTTTCACTTTAACATGTGAACATCTCTTTCGAGGTTTTCAACCCAAGTGCACTATGGGACAATCGGTTTTGTACATATACGACCGTCATTGCTGCTTCTACCCATAAGAACATTGGAAGATCTTGATCATGGATCATGGTCTTCATTGCTTCCATTATCATTCTGTTCTTTCATTCTGCTACATCATTTTGTTGAGGATTATAGGGTGTGGTGAGCTCCCTCTTGATCCCAACATCTTTGAAGAATTTCACAAACTCTTTTGAGGTGTATTCTCCTCCATTATCTGACCTGAGTATCTTGATATTTCTTTCAGAAAGATTCTCTATCAAGGCTTTGAATTCCTTGAATTTACTGAACACTTCATCTTTTGATTTCAAAAAGTACACCCAGGTCTTACGAGAATAATCATCAATAAAATATACATAGTATACATACCCACTGATGGAGGATGATGGCATTGGGTCACATACATCTGAATGAATGAGTTCTAGGACTCCTTCTGCTTTGTTGTCTCTCTTCGGAAAAGGGTTCTTGTTGTTCTTCCCTTGTGCACATCCATTGAAAACGCCTTCATGGTCAACCTTGAGTTCTGGTAGACCTGTGACTGCTTTGCATATGTATGGTAGCGCCTTGTAGTTGATGTGGGCTAATATTCTATGCCAAAGTTTCATGGATTCTCAATGGCGTGGGTCATGGCATCTTCTGAGTGATCCTTTAGCTTATACAAGCCGCATTCTTCTTTTCCAATGACGATTGCTTCTTTCAAGGTTTCTCCTTTATCCCACATAAGAACTTCTCCATATATAAAGGCAACTATGAAGCCTTTCTTTTCTGAAGCTGATATGGAGAGTAGGTTCTTTGTCAAACCTGGTACATAGAGTACATCCTTAATCTTCATTGAATTTCCTGAATTAAGATTATAGTTTGATTTTCCCACTCCCTTGATAGGGTATTGATAATCATCTCCAAGTGTCACTTTATGAGAAAAATTCTTTTCTGAAATGCAAGAGAGAATATCTCTTTGACCTTTCATGTTCTTGGAGGCACCACTGTCAATGAGCCAAGTGTCCACTCCAGGTGTTACCGATCTTGAGAGGACCGAGATTAAGACATAGTATTTAATTTATTGTCTTAACATCTTTGCGGGTGGCTCTTCATCTTCAACTGCATGGGCATGATGTCTCTTATTTTTTCTCTTGTATTAATCTTGTATGGCTGGACAATATCTCACAATATGTCCCATCTTGTCACAATGGTAGCATTCGACAGATGAGTAATCTCTTTCCTTTCGTTGTCCTTTCTTATGGAATCTCTTTGGTTGAGATTTGTTTTTGGGGTGAGACTCTTTATGAGTTTTCTTCTGGAAGTAAGACTTCTTCCTTCCTCCTTTAGTGTGAGTATCTAGGGCTTTATCTTCATCTCTTGCTAGTAAAGCCTCTCAGTTAGCTACTCTTGTTTCTTCTTGAATGAATTCTTCCCATAGACCATCAAGTTTTAGTTTCTCTGTTTTGTCACAAATCGTTTGGATGAATGCATCCCAAGGTATTGTGATACCATTAAGGGCTGTCATTATAAGTTCATCTTCATCTATAACATCTCCTATCACTTCTAGTTCTTCTTTGAATTGGGATACTCTAGAGAAATATTCTTGGATTGATTCTCCTTTCTGCATCCTTGTATTCTTGAGTTGAGTTCTTAGATTCATCTTCCAGTTTATGTTCTTTCCTTCATATAGTCTATTTAGGACATCAAAAATTTATTTCAGAGTCTTCTTTGATGACACATAAGGTATCAAGTGATCTTTGATTGAATCTGCAATGATTCTTTTGGCCCTTATCGTGTCCTTTTGATGCCTTTCTTTGTCTACAACATCATTGGGTTCCGACACTTCTTCTTTGATGAATCTTTCTAGGCCATTCTCTTCAAGAATGAGTCCAATCCTATACTTCCCGACACGAAAGTTTTCCACACCTTCCATCTTGTCAACAAGCTTAGTGCTTGCAGACATCTTTTACCCAGAGCTAGGAAAATGACCAAAAATGAAAATGCTCAAAATCAAATTCTGAACTTACCAGGAGGTGCGCTTCGTTGAGGTGAGTAGCCTGGTGTGTTTGGATCTGAGAAAATCCAACTTTTACCCCTCCCAAACTTGATTTGTGGATTTCTGGACTGGTGCTTCTGGTTTTCTGGTACTTCTGGTATTCTGGTACTTTGGTTTTCTAGTACTTCTGGTACTTTGTGAAAACTAGGGTTTCACTTTCTGGGAGATCTAGCCATTGAAAAGTTGCATTGAGGATGCCAAAGTGATGCTTGAGGAAGGGCACACTTTTCTAGATGGTGTTAGGGATGAAATACTTCATCAACAAAAATCCCTAATTTGCATGTATGAGAAGAGTGACGTTTTTCACTTTCTCTTGTGAAAGATGCTTTCTTCAGCTTAGCTCTGAAACCATGTTAAGGTTTAATCTATTATTATAGTTCTTTTCATTTCAATAAATAAAAATAGCATAAGATAGGATCACTGAGAAATACACAATCACAAGAGACACATCATTTATTCTGGGAAACCCTCATGGGGGAGAAATCCCAACAAAGCTTCCTTATTATAGATAACCAATACAATGCCAAGAGATAACTTAAACAAATACAAAAAGTCCTTTCCCAAGAATGCACCTCTCTCTCTCTCTCTCTCTCTCTCTCTCTCTCTCTCTCTCCTCCAACTGCAGCTCTGAAACTTGCTTCTCAATGAAAAAATGAGTGTGTGTCTAAGTGAGGCGCTAACCTCCTTATTTATACAACTTTGGCACGTGTGGACGGAGGTGTCTCTTCACTGGCAGGGATGAATTCTTCTTCTGGGTGGTTATAACCACCTTTAATATATTCTGGGGTTGACTTCTTATTCATCCTATTACAATTATGTTTTGACCAATCCGCAAAAGGGGATTTGGTCTTTTACAATAGCCAACATGATCAATCGACAATAGGGGATTGATCTAATGAATAATACAACAATAATAATTAGAATACACTTTGCAGTTACATTATTTCAACACTCTTGATCATCAACGATTGTAGTCTCTTCTTCGTAATAATGGTCACAATATAATGGTGCAATAGGATTTAGAACATCAAAACTATGATCATCCAAGAACATACAGTTATTTATGCAATCAACCATTGCTACATGCTCAAAATGTTCTGGAAATTGATCATAAGATTGATATGCATTCCTGCCCATCGAAAAATCTGTAACTATTGAAGGATCTGATTCCAAATGGGAATCACACCCACTTCCTCATTGTTGTTCCAGATATGATTCATATTCACTATCTTATTGCTCAAAATATGAAATAGATTGACGGTCTTCTTGCTCATGCAAATTTTCGAGATATGTCTGCATATGAACCCACTTGCTAGCCCTGATATTTTCTTCGACCTCTACAACATCTTCAAACAGATGTCTTAACGATGAATATTTCCTTTCTCTCAGGAGAAGGACAAACTCTAGATATTGAGCCATGTCATAGTACACTATGGCAGTAGTCTCTGTGGGTCTGATCTCCACATGCATATTATCATAAATGATGTAAAACCTCCTATTGAAGACAACCAAGGCTTCCTATTCCCCTCTCCTCAAGGAATTAAACTCAAACCAGTACCGATCCAGGGACTTGTTCTCACCCCAACACTTTAAAAACACATGGCATAGCTTGGTCCAGGAGCTAATAGAATCGACTTCCAAACATCTACGCCACACAACAACATTTCCTCACAAAGAGTGTGAGAACAACCTCATGGTATCATCCTCATGAACAATCTTGAACTGATCAACAAAGTTCTCAAAGGCCCCCAAGTGCCTCTCGACTGTAACATGGTCTTCTCCAGAAAACCAAGAAAGATACTCAAAGGAATCATGAGGTCAAGGGTTAAGGCGATATGATAGCCTCAGAGGTTTAAACAAATTATTTTTTATTTTAATTTAAAAAGAAGTGGGATGATCACGAGGATAAATGAGTTGATGGCAAGGCTCAACAAGAGTAACAGAGGGTAATGAGATTTGAGAAGACAATAAATTGTTTTCAACCTCCTCAGGGATACAAGGGTGATCAATTTCAAGAGGAGATGCAATATAGATCTCACTTTTATAATAGGTTGAGGTGAAGACACAAGATCGACATCTACAACACAAGAAGAGGGCATGTATTCTTATTCCAAGGATGGATGAATGAAGAAAGGATTATTGCCATTTGAATATACAAGGCAGAGGATAATCCTCTTTATATGTTAAGGGAAAGAGAGAAATGAGCTGATAAAGAAAAATAGGATTTCATGAAGCAAGCTCCTAAACTAATAACTGGTCTTCCCCTTCGGTATGATCATATTTCTGTCAATAGGGTCCTCCCCAGTGGATTCTTTAATTGTGGAGTCGCCAGGTGCAAGTTGAAATCTTCAATGTTTCTGATGTCTGATGCACCTTCAGAATCAAAAGCCCGTTGTCGTTCTACCCAGGGAAAAGTCTTCAATTCGTTCCCCAGCAACAACGCCAAAAATGTTAGCACTAGAAGTCACCTCCGGATTGCATCTAAGGTAAGCCCAGTACCCATCAGAATTTTATGTCACGGGTTGATTTTTTAAAGGGGTCAAATGAGCGCAAACTTGAGATAATATCGTTTTAACTCAGAAAACTAGACTAGTATGCGTAAACAATGAGGTTTGGAATCAACTTCAGTCAGTAAGTCAGAGTTAGGGTGAGTAGGAGGGAATACTTTGGTAAGAAAATGTAGAGACATGTCGTGAACATCATGTCTTGAACAACCTAAGGAAGAAAAACTGAAAACACAAGACCTTATTGGGTTCCAATTTCAATGAAACTGAAAGAAATCATGATGGGATTACAATCAACATCCATCATAACAAAATCACAACAATTCATGAGAATCAGTCATACATGAACTCTATCAGTATCAGAGGCAAATAAGATGGAGAAAGAAAGATGACTTCGATTAATCCAGAAATATCAGATCACAATACATAACCAGAGAACCAGAGACTTCACTAAAAATTTAAAATACGAGAGCTTAGCTCTACCATCAACCATCACAAAATATCAAAATGACTTCTATATACTCAAAGCCAAAACAACAAAGACATTTTCGAGTCAATGCATTTAAGGCATTATTCTGCGTCTTCTTAGTCAGACTGTGTAGGTATTCCTTTGTTAGACGCAACCTTAACTCGACATGGGCCTTTAGGCAAAGGCGTCCATTGAGGGGGGGCTCTGGATGACAACTTTGGCTCTGCAACCAAACCCTCCATGCTTTCCATTTATGGAGTGAATTGAAGCTTTCAACCACCACTACATTTTCATTTACTGCTCCTTCTCGGGATCAAAACAAGGTTAAATGCTCAGGGGATATTGTGCGCTGCTGGTAGACGGCTAAGCTCACCCTATGATCTTGAAACTATGAAGATTTCACTCTGTAACGAACGCGGGCACCTTCTCCTTTGGCACAAACCTTGTGGATTTTGCACCCTTACCTGTATGCAACCGCGGGCCATGACCCAACGCTTAATTACCGAGTGCTTCACGATTTTTCATTTCAGGAGTCTCCACTCCACTTGATTCCAAATATCATGATGCACGAACTTGTGAAATAGAATTTTCAGATCGACAGTCAGGCCTGGTTTGAAATTGACAACCATGATTACCTCCTCAAAATCCTGAGTCGCTAGCTATGAAATAGGTGTTAACCCTTTCTCCTAGACCCGTTGTTCATGTGACCCTAGGTCGTGACCCTGGGCCTAGTCCCTGGGCACTTCGTGATTTTGTGTTTCACGAACTTGCACTATGATCCAAGCTAAGACCCCCAATTCGCGAAATCGTGACTTCTCGGATCTGGCACCACACGTCCCTCTAAGATTCACGGTCCAGATCTCCTCTTCGCGAATCGGGATTTCGCCTCTTGGGAAGTTGAAAGACTACTCACCTCCCTTCTCCCAATTTCCAATTTTGCGATTGCCTTAGATCGACAGTCCACGACTTTCCTTGATCTAACGACTCAAATCAACTCGTGAGTTCGCATTTCGCGAGTCCTCGCGACTCTGCCCTTTGAATTTTCCACTCTGCGAATTAGGGAAATGTTGATCTCTTGCCACGTGCCCTTCCCAACACCAACGACTAGTATTTACCTCATGATTTTGGACCTCTATCCGATGTTAAACTTCATGTAACTTTATGATCCCGATCACCTGAGGGCCATTGATCTGAACTTCACATGGAATCCTAGCTGTTGAAAACTGAACTTGCTCACTTTTGAGTCCATATTGGACCGCTCTGAGTGTTGTGCTTTGATGCTTCTTGCGCAGGCCGCGAACTTGGGCAACCTACTGCCCTTGACAACTATATGTGATAACACTATGTTTACATGCTTTTGTTAATTTGCGCATTTGTATCTATGTCTAGACTTTTAAAGTGATCAATAGATATTTCATATGTTGTTGCATTGTATTCCTAATCTTTTGTAGGTCATCTTTGGGAGGCGATCCATGATCTAGGAGGCAACAACAAGCGAAAGAGGTCTACACCAACCGCAAGGACTAAAGGTGCATTCATTAAATCTCTTTCTTTTCTCTTTCATCACTTTGTTTAGATGGTTTTGGGGTAGCTTAAGGGTAGAACAATCTTTTAAGGGAGTTAACACTCTGCCTTTCCCTTAGACCCAATATAGGGGGATTTTCCCCATAGCAGAAACAAGGAAACTTTGTCCAAGAACCAAAATCCCAAATTAGAGAATGGTCACTTAAGATAGTACATAAACACATAGTGGGAAAGAAGAAACATATGTTAATCAAATTATATAAGTCTTCATCCCATGACAAAGTAAAATGGGAAATATTGTACAAGTTGTTTGCAAATTACAACTTAAGGATGGATTAAGTGGGTGAGAAGTTGATTTAGCTATAACAACCCATCAAGGGTGATACCTCTATAAGGTAATCCTTTTTCTTTTAAAACCATTACATCAACAAGATAAAACTAAAAGAATCAAGGACAATTCATATAACCCAACAACTACACTAGATAAGGGCCCGCCAAAGGCCCACAAGGAACATGCCATCAAATCATCTTACCATAAAATCAACATTTTACAAATTAAATACATAAGCGAAAAATTCCATGTAACCTATCACTTTATGAAATCCAATGCTAGGCCAGTTGTGCTCCAGCTCCCACCAACAATCTCCAACAAGATTATTTGAACTAGTCTTCAATAATAGAGGGGGGAAATGCACCAAGGGTCAATTTTCCACCCAACTAATGCAATCAACTTCATAGGTGTTTCCCCCTTAGCAGGGCTCAATATAAATGAGGATAAGAACGACAAACTCACAATGTTCTCAATAATCCCACCCAACTACTCAGGACTAAATCAATAAGATTACAATCAGTTCAACCTAGGTGTGGAGGAGAGGCCCCTAGACCTGTAGCACCTCCAAATACCATGGGATTATGGTATGCAGAGGTCTTACTACTACCATCACCTGGTGATTGCATCCACATAGTAGTGGCACCCCCCTTCAAGAAAGGATCTTACTACCATGCTCAACTGGTGATCACAACCACAGAGTAGTGGCATCCTAATCTACAAGGATACTACTACCACCTTCATTTGGTGATCACAATCACACAGTAGTGGCATCTTGCAAATTGGACCCAAATAAAAAGTACAAGGAGCGAGGCATACCAATCTTTATCACCCCCTCATGTTGCGGGAACAATCCCATCCCCTTGTTGACGTTTAGATTGGTTAAGATCCAAACAACAACCTCATGAGGATATGAATCTCCATGTGTTTTTATAAAGGTGGTACTATTATTTGATTGAAAGATAATATTGATACACTTGGATTAGGGAGAATGCTAGACACCAAACCCCAAATCTTTATTGTTTTGATTTGTATGTGGAATGGTTCTTGATACCAGATATGGTCTTTATGTGCAACAAGTAGTTTCTTGCCAATAAAAAGATTGAAGGAGGATTCAATATCAGAATATATGTATGCTCAACATCATTTTTTACAACCCTCTGAAATGCATGAAAACATAAGATAAATCCATATCTTCTCATAAGAAAAAGGATGAAATGGATTTGATCATTTCAGAGAATTTAAATAAGTTTTGCATTGGAAACTGAAAAGAATTTGATGGGCATACTTAAAAAATGTCATGCTTAGAGATCCCAAGATTTGAGAAATTATTAAAATAATACCCCAAATTATTTCTTTGTGAAACTTTATTCATAAAGATATTCAACAATACAAAACATCTCAACAAATCAATTGACTAAGTGCTCATAAATGAAGCTTTCCAAATGCAAGATATAAATTTCCATGAATCAAAATAGACAATCCTAGCTTACATTTTAGCAGTCATATATATGGTTGTAAATAATCCATGATCTTATAGAGAAACATTTTGGAAGAATACAAGAAAAACACTCAAGAACTCATGCTTATCCTCGGTTCAGAGTTACAAGCATAAAACCTTGATAAAAAAAAGTGTAGAAGAAGAAGAAAAAGAAGAATAAAAATGGTGATATTTATTTTCTTATCAGAAGCTTGGCTACATGTTGATGTTTGGACCTTTCTATTCTAATCTTCTCATTGCCCTCTTCTAACACCTTCTTTTATGATGCTTTCTTCTTTTAAAATCTGCTTTGAATGCTCTTGAAGTAGTTAGGGTTTTAGTATTTCCAAATGCTTTTCTTCCTGGAATAATTACTTTAATAAATGATTCATTGAAATATCATAAATGAATCTATTTCATTAAAATTCGTGTCTTGAAGTGGGCCCTTTTCATCTTTAATAAAAAAAATTAGATAAACTTTTATTTTTAAAATTTTTAAGTGACAAAGTTTTTCAAAAGTGGACCGTTTTTTGATTTTCTGATCAAGATATTTGACCTTTCAGCCATGTAAACCATTATTGATGCAATATTCATCATCCCATATTTCCAATGAGCCCTCTTGAGTGCAATTTGGAGTTCTATATCTCAATATATAAGATCGAGAAGTTGAGGTTCCAAGTAGATTCATCAAACAACCATGAAAACTAAGATGACTTTTCTTTTAATTTATGGGATTTCTATCACCAATTTCACATATTTAAACCTATTCCATCATATTCCTTGTTGAATTACCTTTCCAATGAGGTATAGTTTTTCCAAATACGATTCCCAGATCTTGTGTTATGACCTCCAGAAGTTCGTTGCTCAATAGTCGTTCATCAATTCGTGGGTCAATCTTGGCCCTTCCTCTCAATTCGCCTTTTTTAAAGGAAATTCAATCCCACATCCATTGTGGATATTGAGAGTTAAGTGTTTTTATAGTAGGACTTAACATACATTTCATGTGGAACATAGGGAGACTATGGATATTATGGAGATTCAAACCTTAGGAAATTTCATGAATTAATAAATATTTTGATGGCCCAATCAACATCCACCAAGTGCCCAGTCAATGCCCAATCAAAAGTGAGTCACATCCCAATTAGCGGTGATTCATCATCCATTTCATCTCCATGTGTCACAGTGTGATAGGTTTCTATAGGATGTCACGTTTCGTGATGTCATTAGTTGCCACATGTCATAGTTTGATTGGTTTCCATGTGCCATTGTCCCATTGGATTCCATATGTCATCCTACCATTGGCTGCCATGTGTCATTGTCCCATTGGCTTCCATGTATCATCAAATGGTTGATTAACAACAAAAGAGGGAGGACTTAGGAAATAAGTTAAGTATGGGAAGGGGAAATGGAATGAGAGGGGAGGGAGGTGTAATGACAGGTTGTCAGAGGTGAGGGGTGTGTGGAGGGATAAGGGGGTGTGAACCTGCAGTGGTGAGGATGGAGGGGAGATAAGGAGTGTAATAAAAGGTGAAGGAGAACACTTGGAGGTGAGTGGGGAGGGAAAAACACAAAAAAAATAAGTATGGAACTAGGGATGAGGTGAAATGAAGAGAGAGGAGTATGGACTAGTGTAGACTAGTGTGGGAAATATGAAATAAAACTAAGTAAAATGGGGGGGAATTTTAAGATAGGAGAGGGAGCATAGATGATTTTAGGGGAAAAATTTTGCTCATGGGCGAAATAAGGGGCCTCCAATTTTTTATTGGGTGAATTTTTTGTATTAGAGTGATTTTTTAAACTTATATCATTAGCCCACAATTTATTTTAGGGGGGAAATCATGTATAGGGTTAGCGCATGTTTTTGGGAGGGATAGAGGAAAAAAAATTATATTTCGCCCTTGAAATTTTGGGGGACAAGCTTCCATTATCCAAATTTCTAGAAGTATGGAAATTCCTGATAGCATCTTCGCCCTTCCATTTGGTAAAATCGGGGTTTATGGTTTAATTCACCCCGATTTTGTGGTATGGGCACTAGGTATCTACAATCTTCCATTTGCCCAATTTCCAAAGAACAATGAGATTTTTGAGATCATTTTTTCCCTCCCACCTGGTATAAATTGTATGGGATCTGCCCATTTATGCATTCCCCGGTTTACATCTTTGTGCTTATTTGAATTTCCCCTTTAGGCCTTGACAAAACTAAGGTTTACCTTTCATATCTTTGTGCTATTGCTTATTTACCCTTTGGGCCTTGACGAAATGAAAAAAAGGGGGCTGGGCTACTCCCAAGTTCAGCCCAGGCACCATAGTTTGTTAGCCTTCCAAGAGAGAAGGACCTCGCTCGACATTGAGGCTCAACCAAACTGGAAAACTCACATATCTACGTTTCCATCGAGCAAGTGGTGTAGTCACGACCCGCCTGTTCAGAGAGGTGCTTACTGATTTACTTGTAATATATTTGTTGTACATATAAGTTAGTGAAGCTCCCATATAACTTATCTCAAGAAATGGGATCATTTTCTTTGAATATAATATGCATCTATGCACCTCTCTTGCATAAGAGAAACATTCTAGATTATGTCAATGTATTTTTGTGTCTTATTCAATCCTATTCACCACTTGCTTTAGCTTGCACTTTCCTTTTATCATTGTTTCCCACTTCACAGTAGGTTCCTAAAGGTTCTTCAAATTCTAATGACCATAAGTAATAAATTTGAGATTGACACAGGTCTCAAATATGTCCACGTTTCTCTTCATTGATGTCTGAAGCTCCTCCCACATAAAAAAGATTAGCATGTGCATGTTTTCTCTTGAAAATTTAGATCCTGAAGCTTTCTTACATGGCCACCACTTTTCATATTGCTTCCTTGGCCCAAACCTTGATCTAATCTAGGTAATCTCCAATAGTAGTCATCTCTATAATGTTCATTTTTATCCTTATGTTTCCCTTCTTAAAATTATCTTCAATATGTATGTTGGGCTTGTACTTCTTGAATACATAATTTCTCTCTTCCAACTTAAACAAGTTCTTCTTCAATTATAATCTCATGGATATCATTTTAGACTTTCTCATATCTCTTGGTGTCACAAATACTCACTAATAAAATTAATGCATAGGGTTCCTTGGCTCAAGATTGATATAACTTCTTTGTTGTTTCCTTGGAAATTATCTCTTTATATTTTGTAGGAGGAGTTGTTGATCCTCTACCATGGACATGCTTCGCTAAAATTATTGCATGAGATATGGCACACTAAGACAAATAATGATCAAGATCTTATCTTCGTCTAAAGCATGTGATTTCCATTAAGTGTCCTTTAACATTGGAGAAATTTAGTGCCTCCATATTTGAAGGTTGGACCTCTACCCATGTGAACTAATAATCAACTATGTTCATCATTGTCTTCAACTTTTTTGCAAACATGGGCTCATTCATATTTATAATCTGTGTGTTTTCTTCCTCATTATATGCTATTTTCACATGGGTTTTATCATCCAACTTCATATTCTTATTCATCAAGACTTCCACATCTAACTCTTCCTCCTCATCATAATGTTGCAACACTAATATTTTTCTCACTCACTTCCCCAAAAATACCATCATGCATAATTTGTGATGATTCCTTTGAAATTGGTTGCACATTCAATATTGGTGATTCTAAATTTATGTTTGCATGGTTGTTGGGATTCTCTACAGTTTCTTGATTCCCTAATTAGAATTCTAGGATTTACCTTAATTTCATGTATGTTTCTTGGTCCTATAATTTTTTTTCTCAAGCCACTTTGTCTATTATATCTGATTTTATTCTCCCAATAGCTTATTTATTGTTGTAACCATCATTTGATCTCTCTCCTTCCTTTGATTTTCATTTATTTTTTACCTCTTCTTTTCTATTATCAACCTATGATTTTCTACCTTTTTGTCCATGACTTATGTTTTTACTCATATTATTCCTACTTCTTATTGTCTTTCCTTGCTCTTATTGTTGGCATATTATGTTTGTGTTTGATCCTCTTTCTTTCCATATTATTCCTTTTTTTAGATATCAAGAGTGATTTATTTTTCTACCTATCTCATTGGCCTCCTTTCTTCTTCTTCTTGCACCCACATCTCCTCTCTATCCTCATTCTAATGCTTGAATTTTAGGATGAACTTGTTGATATATTGGTCATATTATTGATTCTCATCCTTGAAAACTTCATATTCAACCAAATTCAATAATCTAGTTTCTTCCACTCCCCGTTGGAGTCATCATAATTTTACCTTTCCTCATTTAGCACTATGATGCCATAATATGATATAGAAGTTTCATCCTCATTTATGAAATCTCAATAAGGAATTTTGGTACCATTCATGCTCAAACCAATACCTTTGGATCATTTTGATTTTCTCTTGTAGGAATGGGACCCACTTCCAACCAAAATTATTGTCCTAATACATGGGTGTTAGGATATTCTTAGGGTAGTATTTTTCCAAATTGGGAAGAATGTAGTTCTCATCTAAAAAATAATACATCTTTATTAGATCCTTCAACTTATACTTTGAATACACCTAACCTACCAAATTTATAGGTGTATTGAATGGTGCTTCTTTCTATTTTTCACACTGAAATGGTAATTAGTGGACACAATCTTCCTGGGAAACTCCAACATGCTAATGCCTTTTCTGACCAATTTTGAAAATGGTATTGGGTGGTCCAAAACCCCCGAAACCCTAATGTAAGACAACTATACCATCTAAACCACTTATCTCAGATACACTTCATGCTTGAGTACATCCTTGCTAAGGTTGGTGTCAACCAACTTAAGGGTGGTGGGAAATGAATCATTCCCCCAACAGAGACTGAAAGTCAATTCCATGGATTGCCTTGCCACTGATTAGTAAATATGGCCCATGAATCATTCCTCCGACAAAGACTGAAAGTCAATTCCAGGGACTTCCTTGCCACTGATCAGTAAATTTGGCCCATGAATGGACATTTATTTTTTGAATTTTCTTTCTGTGCCTGCAATTATAGGCCTAAACAGAGCACTACTAATATTTGAGTTTTAAGTTTATATTTTATATGGACAACAAGAATCTAGATCATAGTTATTATCATGGTAGTTTTCACACAATTTTTTTTCTAGAACTTATTTACTCATAGGAAAATATAGTACATTTGAAGGCCCTAGTTATGTTTTGAAATATGCCATGGATTGGTTTATTAGCTACCAAATAATAACATTAGCACCAAGGATCAGTGGGAGAGTGTCTTCTCTAAAAAATGGGGAGACCATAGAGATAAGATGTATTTGTTGGTTTCCCTCGATGGTGTTATGAGAAATAAAAATGAAACTGTAGAAGAGTTCAACAATAGGTTTAACCAAATAGTTCAAAGATTGCATACATATATTAATCCTCCAAAGACAGAACACCATACATAAAATTTAGAACATATAACTTAGTGAAGCAACACCATACATATAAGTTTGAAATATATGTTCTAACTTAGAACATATAAGTTAGTGAAGCTCCCATATAACTTATCTGATGAAATGAGATCATTTTCTTTGAATACAATATGCATCTATGCATCTCTCTTGCATAAGAGAAGCATTCTAGATTATGTCAATGTCTTTTTGTGTCTTATTCAATCCTATTTACCACTTTCTTTAGCTTGCACTTTCCTTTTATCATTGTTTCCCACTTCACAGTAGGTTCCTAAATGTTCTTCAAATTCTAATGACCATAAGTAATAGAGTTGAGATTGACATAGGTCTCAAATATTTCCACCTTTCTCTTCATTGATGCCTGAAGCTCCTCCCACATAAAAAAGCTTAACATATGCATGTTTGCTCTTGAAAATTTAGATCCTGAAGCTTTCTTGCATGGTCACCACTTTTCACATTGCTTCCTTGGCCCAAACCTTGATCTAATCTAGGTAATATCCAAAAGTAGCCATCTCTACAATGTTCATTTTCATCCTTATCTTTCCCTACTTAAAATTATCTTCAATATGTATGTTGGGCTTGTACTTCTTGAATACATAATTTATCTCTTCCAACTTAAACGAGTTCTTCTTCAATTCTAATCTCATGGACATCATTTTAGACTTTCTCATATCTCTTGGGGTCACAAATACTCACTAATAAAATTAATGCATAGGGTTCCTTGGCCTCCTTGGCTCAAGATTGATATAACTTCTTTGTTGTTGCCTTGGAAATTATCTCTTTATATTTTGTAGGAGGAGTTGTTGCTCCTCTACCATGGACATGCTTTGCTAAAATTCTTGCATGAGATATGGCACACTATGCCAAATAATGAACAAGATCTTATCTTCATCTAAAGCATGTGATTTCCATTAAGTGTCCTTTAACATTGGAAAAATTTAGTGCCTCCATATTTCAAGGTTGGACCTCTACCCATGTGGACTAATAATCAACTCTCTTAATCATTGTCTTCAACTTTTTTGCAAACATGGGCTCATTCATATTTCTAATTAGTGTGTTTTCTTCCTCATTATATGTTATTTTCACATGGGTTTTATTATCCAACTTCATATTCTTATTCATCACGACTTCCACATCTAACTCGTCCTCCTCATCCTAATGTTGCAACACTAATATTTTTCTCACTCACTTCCCCAAAACTACCATCATGCATAATTTGTGACGATTCCTTTGAAATTGGTTGCACATTCAATATTGGTGATTCTAAATTTATGTTTGCATGGTTGTTGGGATTCTCTACAGTTTCTTGATTCCCTAATTAGCATTCTAGGATTTACCTTAATTTCATGTATGTTCCTTGGTCCTACCATTTTTTTTTCTTAAGTCACTTTGTCTATTGCATCAGATTTTATTCTCCCAATAGCTTTTTTATTGTTGTAACCATCATTTGATCTCTCTCCTTCCTTTGATTTTCGTTTATTTTTTACCTCTTCTTTTCTATTATCAACCTATGATTTTCTACCTTTTTGTCCATGACTTATATTTCTACTCATATTCTTCCTACTTCTTATTGGATTTCCTTGCTCTTCTTGTTGTCCTATTATGTTTGTGTTTGATCCTCTTTCTTTCCATATTATTCCTTTTTTTAGATCTCAAGAGTGATTTATTTTGCTACCTATCTCATTGGCCTCCTTTCTTCTTCTTCTTGCACCCACATCTCCTCTCTATCCTCATTCTAATGATTGAACTGTAGTATGAACTTGTTGATATATTGGTACTATTAATGATTCTCATCCTTGAAAATTTCATATTCAACCAAATTCAATAATATAGTTTCTTCCACTCCTCGTTGGAGTCATCATACTTTTACCTTTCCTCATCTAGCACTCTGATTCCATAAAATGATATAGAAGTTTCATCCTCATTTATGAAATCTCAAGAAGGAAATTTGGTACCACTCATGCTCAAACCAACACCCTTTGAATCATTTTGATTTTCTCTTCTAGGAATGGGACCTACTTCTAGCCAAAATTATTGTCCTAATACATGGGTGTTAGGAGATTCTTAGGGTAGTATTTTTCCAAATTGGGAAGAATGTAGTTCTCATATAACATATAAGCCATCTTTCTTAGCTCCTTCAACTTATCCTTTGAATACACCTAACCTACCAAATTTATAGGTGGATTGACTGGTGCTTCTTTATATTCTTCACACTGAAATGGTAATTAGTGGACACAATCTTCCTGGGAAACTCCAACGTGCTAATGCCTTTTCTGACCAATTTTGAAAATGTTATTGGGTGGTCCAAAACCCCCAAAACCCTAATGTAATATAACTATACCATCTAAACCACTTATCTCAAATACAATTCATCCCTGAGTACATCCTTGCTAAGGTTGGTGTCAACCAACTTAAGGGTGATGGGAAACACGTCATTCCTCCAACAGAGATTGAAAGTCAACTCCAAGGATTGCCTTACCAATGATTAGTAAATCTAGCCCATGAATCATACCGTCAACAGAGACTGAAATTCAATTCCAGGGACTTCCTTGCCACTAATCAGTAAATCTGGCCCATGAATGGAAATTTATTTTTTGAATTTTATTTATGTGCTATCTGATTGTGTATTATTTTGCATCCTCCATTGTTACTTATGGTTTATTGTTGATTTACAACATGAATATCTGCCTATATTATGTGAGAGGCACACAACATCAAAGTTGAGCTCATATGAAGATTTACAAAAAATCAACTCCCTTGGCTTATGAGGAGAAGCTTTAGCCAGTATGACTTTTTTGGTACATGTGCTGTTACAACAATAACAGAAGGTCAAACACATGGATACAGGTAACCCTCATTACAATTCTCTTTAATATTTTATCTTATGTTATAGGTAACCTTCATTACAGTTCTCTTTAATGCTTTGGCTTATGTCTTTTTATGCTGTAAGGGATATTAATGTCTAGAAAATTACTAAATAATTTCTAGATATTTAACGAGGAGAACCATCCATTTGTTGTTGGGGACAATCATATTATTTCCACTGTTCTTCATCTTCCTTCTGCATTATTGTATTTCAGAGTATCTTACAAGGAGGGAGTGATGGAACAAGAGCCTCGCCCTTGTGCAATAGTGAAAGGGACTCAGATAATGGTAACTATAGTCAGACTTGAGTGGATAGTCTGATGTTGTTACCTTTTATTTCTCTCCTCGACATGTCCTTTTATAGGCATGTTTCTTGAAAAATTTTGTATTTTTTTATTTGTTGCTTGATTACTTTAGAGTTTTTGAGGCTGAACTTCAGGTTGAGAATCTTTTCTATAACGTGGCTTCCCATAGAAAAACATTCAAGAATTTAAGCGATGAATATGCATGCATTTTAGATGTTATCAGTGGATATGCAATTCACAAAATCAACGTGAGCGTTTCCTATAAAAATGTTAGTTTTTGAATTAGTTCAACTCTTTTTCTCCCATTGCTTGGTGTTCTTTTGGGGTGCTTGAATTTCTAGATGCACTCAATAGGAACTTTCCTTTTATATTTTTTTGCAGCATGGTGACAACAGAGCATATATTCACACCACATGTCTTGGTTCAAGAACAGATGCAATCAAATCAAATTATGGTCCATTTGTTGCACACACCTCTATAAGTTGGAAATCGTCTTCCCAACACCAAAATGTCCCGTAACCTTGGAGGTGTGAGCCTCTCTGATAAGCTACAATAGTTCACATTTAGGAACACAGAGCTTATCGAGCTAGTAGAGTAAACATTTGGAAATGATATTCATCCTTTCCATCACCTTCTTCTATATGAATTTCTACCTGTAGCTATTGAAAAACCTCCTTGAAGTCCTCATCTTCTGTGTATGCCTCTTTGTATGCATCATGGGTAAAAGGCTCCATGTGCATCAAAGTTCCAAAAGTTGTAATCTTGGATGTGGATGGCTATGAAAGCATGTCTGCCAACTTATTTGTGCTAGGCTTCTTACACTTTATGACTATATGAAATTGTTGTAAAAATCCCATCCACTTGTAAGGCCTTGTTTGTTGTAGCTTACTTTGGGCCTGCAAATATTGTAATGGTTGGTTATCTTTTTGGATGATGGTCTCATTTCCCATCAAATAGTGCTTCCATTTTTGACAACTTGTACCAAGGCATAGAGCTCCTTGTCGAGGTAGGGTAGTTGAGAATTTCCTCATGAAATACTTCAGAATGATAACATATGGGGCTTCCTCCCTACATTAGTACTGCTCCCATGGAGTACCCACTTGCATATGCATCCACTTCAAAGGGATTATGCAAGTTTAGTAGTGCGAGCAATGGTGCTTGATTGATATTTCTTTTTCGCACATCAAAGGCCTTCTGTTGATTCCCCCCCCACTAAAAAATCTTACCACTGACTGTTATGGCTTGGAGTGGTGCAACTACCATTGAAAATGAAGCTATGAACTTCCACAAGTATTTTGTTTCCCCCAAAAAAATCCTAAATTTAGTGACATTTGTAGGAATTGGTCATTTCATGATGGCATCCATATTTACAAGATCTATCTTGAACTCCCCTCCACTGATCACATACCCTAAATATACCAAATATTACTAAGAAAACTCATATTTCTTGAGATTAGCCAACAACTGGTGGCTTTTTAGAGTCTCTAACACCTGCATAAGATGTGAGATGTGCTCCTCCCAGGTAGTGCTATAAAAAAATATATCATCCAAATAAATAATAACAAATGAATCTAGATAAGGGCATACAACATCATTCATTAGTCTCATGAATGTAGTTGGTGCATTGTATAAACCGAATGGAATAACCAACTACTCATAAACACCTTGCCTTGTCTTGAAGGTAGTCTTCTAGGTATCTTCTTCTTTGACTCGTACCTGGTGATATCCTGATTTTATATCTAGCTTAGTGAAGTACTTGATATGCTACAACTGGTCCAACAGATCATCGATCCTTTCCAGAGGGTAACGATTCTTCAGTGTAATATTGTTCAATGCCCTGTAATTGATACACATTCTCCAAGTCTCATCATTCTTGGGAAAATTTATGATGGGTGACCCAGAAGGTAAGGTACTTGGTCGAATCACACCCTTCTCCAACAACTGCTTCTTCACTTCAATTTATTCTATAATAGACTTTCTATACAACCCAATATTTGGTAATGAGGAGTCTAGCAATAATTGTATTCCATGCTCCACATCCCTCTTGGGTGGCATCCTTTTAGGATCCCTGAACACTCCTCTCTATTCCCATAGCAAATCCTCCAACTAATGTTTTTTTTATTTAGTACACCCCTATAGGGATGCCTTCACTCTCATTCACTCATCATCACACTGATTTTCTCTTAAGAAAAAAAAAACATGTTTCTTACTAGAACTGATCAATTTCTTGGCTTGGTTGGCACTTACTGGTGAGATATTTGACTTGCCTTTATGTGCATTAAAGTTGTAGGAATTCCCATCCTTGACCAATCGGTACTGGTTGTCTCTTTGCATGAAGATTTCATCCCTCATATACATGTAAGGGCTTCCAAACACTACTCCACATACATCAAGGGGTACTACATCCAATTCCACTTCATCAATAAAATCAATACTTATTGCAAATTTAATCTTACATTGTTTCATTACCTTTATCTATGCATCCATGTTTATCCAACCCAATGGATAGGGGATAGGATTATTGTGAACCTCTAATCTAATATTTATAACCAGATATGTTGCTATAAGATTAACAAGTGAACCGGGGTCAAACAAAGCATCTATCTTGGTATTCTTGACCTGAATCTTGTTGTGGAAGAGCTTGGTCATCTCTTTCTCTTCCTGGTGATAAAGGCTACTTAGATTCAACTCCTTCTGCATAGATTTGCAGATAATATTTTCATCCACATCTAAGCTAATTTCAAACTAATTTCTCGAATATGTGGCTAGAAGGTTATTTTTATTTTAACCCTTCTTGTGGTTCTTCGAGTTCAACTATGGATGTAGTTTCCAACAATTTTCCTCGGTGTGGCCATGAATATTGCAATGGTTGTTGGGATCTTTACTTTCACGTGTAGTGGTTATTTTCGCCTTATATTTTC
Source organism: Picea glauca (assembly GCA_000966675.3). Taxonomy (NCBI): domain Eukaryota; kingdom Viridiplantae; phylum Streptophyta; class Pinopsida; order Pinales; family Pinaceae; genus Picea; species Picea glauca. The sequence goes on from JZKD02S1677945.1 coordinate 821,233, forward strand.
CCCCTTTCCACTTCTTTTTCCCCTCCTTGGAAGCTTCCTGGTGCTCTTTTTCTTCGAACCACTTGGTTTCCCTTTCTTTTGGTCTATATTTTCTAGGTCTTATTCTTGTACACATGCCTCATCCACTGGCAAAGGCTTCAAGAGCATCACCTGCTTTTGTAGATGAATTTTTAATCCCCCCAGATAATTGAGGAATACATTTGGGTTCTTGGGAGAGATGCCCAACATGAAGGCCATCTTTTTGAACTCAATGGTGTACTATACACTCTACCCCTTCCTTTGCCTGAAGTAGTGCCACTGGATCCATTGGTCCTCTACATACTCGATAGGGTAGAGTTGAGACTTTATGAGGGTTTTGAAGTCCTCCCACCTAGTTACTGATGGATCACCCTTCAACCTAAGTGTTTTTGTGTGGCTTTCCCACTAGGTTAAAGCATGGCCCTCTAAATTCAATATAGTGAATGACATATTTTTCCCTTCATCTATATGGTGAATGCTAAAATAAACTTCTAGTAGTTGCAACCAATTATTCAATTTTAATGCATCAATCTCACCTTGGTATGGCTTTATGTCCACTTTGGCTTCCATCTTGAATAGGGACTATGAAGGGATAACAATACTTAAACTCGACTGCTCTTTCTTGGATTCCTTCGACGACTCCTTTCTCTAGTCTTCTCGATCTCCCGATTTCCCCTCCAATCTGATCTCTGAGTTAGAGCCTCCATAATATCTGAACGGTCTGAGATTTCTTGCTAGAGCCACCATGAGAAGGTTCATATTGCAACTGATGTCGACAACTTGTGCTTCCAACTGCTCAAATATCTCTTCTGTTGGATCTCAAGAGCTATTATGAACAAACTTGTCTGTCATGGCTAGGGTTTCTATGACTTCTCGTTAAGCTGATTCCTAGATTCTACAACTTCCCACAAATAACCAAAAGAAAAACCCGCTCTGATACCAATATGATCTATAAACTACCATGGATATTCCACTAGAATAGTTTGTCACAACAGATCTGATAAATAATTGAAATCTTTATTTTTAAGGTTATTTTTCCTTTAGATTTCTAGAATATTTAGTTATTGATGTTTCTGCTTATGCATGAAATAGATAAAATGCGGAAACTAGAGAACAATAAAATGCAATCCCACCATCCATAAATAAACACAAGATATGACCCAGTAAACCCAATATAGGAGAAAACATAGCTAGAAGGTGAGGTTGCTCTAGTATCTTTTCTCTGGTATAGAAATGATGCAAGTACAAAGAAAAAGGAACTCTATTGGAGGTATCTTTGACCTATGGATTGTATGGCTGCTACAAAATCTTTCCTCCTATATTATGCTCATAGAATACCACTCTTAGATGTTTTTCTCAGCTATGGAACAAGATACAATGCAAAACAATGGAACCCCTTCTCCTCCTAGTGTCCCGATATTTAACATCGTTGGATAACCATCTAGGGGTAGGTTTTTGACTTCCTCAACCCTCAATTGTGATAGGGTTTTAGACCTTCTAGAATCTTCCTGAAATTACATACGTGGCTAGCCCCATATGTGTGAGTAACAAGGGTTGACGTGACATCCTCTCATACCATGGTGATCAACATGGTAGGTCAACTTGCGGGAGACAACTTTTGCATATGAACTCCGATTGTTGCACAATTTACACTGTTGGAAAGGTCTTGGAGTGTATAATACTATCGAGAGGGTGGTCACAAGTTCTTGACACAAAACCCCAAAAAACGTTGTTTAATGCCTCAAAATTGCTCTGGAAGGTTCCTGATCCCAATTTTCCAAACTAAAACCTACCACTAAAATGGCTCTGCAAATTGAATCCTACAATTTTTTTCCACTCTTAAAGAATTGAAATAAATGAAAAACAATATATTAATCCAATTTGTATCAATTATAATCTTCTTAATCTTCTTATTAATGCACAAAACAAATTCTTTGACCCAAATTTACTATTACACCCGCATAAACTCTTGCATTATGTTCTTCCTACCTGACTCTTTCCTTCTATAATGCTTTTCTTTCTCCATTATTATTGGTATAAAATGACCCTTGTTATCTTGCATTATGGTCTTCATACCTAACTCTTTCCTTCTGTAATGCTTTTCTTTCTCCATTATTATTGGTATAAAAATACCCTTGTTAATTTTCATATTAATCCACAATTAAAATTTTTAGAACTATAAGAAATATACTATAAGAACTATAAGTGTTTAACGAGATAATGAATTTGGACACACCAAGGTAGCTTTCTATGGCGGCTTGAACACATGGCTTGTTTTTTCCAAAAATTCATTATTTATTCTTCCTTTTTTATCCTTTCCTTCAACGATATGGTTTTTAATGAAACGTTTTCTAATTTTCAAATACTTATATGTAATTTTTTATCACGGGGTTCATAGGGAATATATACACAAAACCACTACAAAAGTACACGTGGTCTTATTCTCCACATTTATTCTTCCAACTCTAACTACCTCTATGCACTCTGCCACGACGTTTAAAAGAAAAAACAAGTGCTAAGCACCCTGCAACATAGTCACGACTCAAATACCGTAGTAAGTGCATAAAGGCTGTTATAAGTAGGGTGCTTAAAAGTTTGCCTTTTTCAGCATGTCAATGGGGCTAACCGTTAAATTGCCATTCAAACGTTTTATTTGATGAAGTACAAAGCACTAATGGGGCTCGTAAGACTAGCAAGGGCCTTTTAATGTAACCCTTAGAATCCCTTGGTTGTGTGTTGTGTTGTTAAAAAATCGTAGAGGACAAGTAGGGATTTGTAACAAATGTTCACATAATTCCCCTTCAAGCCAACCTCATAGCCTCCATGACCTATTAATTTCCAGCTACCTTATCGACGAAAAATCATAAACATGCATTTCCATACATCCAAGCATTGGAATCAAAATCTAAAAATTTTGTTGGGTTTGCAATCATTGAAAACCTACATGCATAATTTTCCATGGGTCATAATATAGTTTTGAACAATATTAGAGAATGTGTGCAAATGGGCTTTTAATCAAAGAGAATGTGTGCAAATGGGCTTTTAATCAAAAGTATGAGTCTCATTCATGACAATTCTTTGTTGGATTTAAGTTCTATCTGTTCATCTAGGGTCTCTATTATACTTTATTTTAGTGTGTTCATAGACGCTAATAGGATTCATAAGCACCTGAGATATTTTAATACAAAAAACCGGTATGACAACCTCCACTGCACCTCAAACCTAACATTTATTGAAATTGTTGGTTCAACCTGAAACTCAATTCTTAGTCAGCGCATGATATCTACCAAATCCAATGACCCTAGACAAAGTTGCATAATATTTTCAAGCAAGTAAAAACCAGTAAAAATCAACAACTGGGAGAGAAAAGATTATGACACATGTGATGCTATGAATGCAAGAGAAGCAAACTAGCAAGACAAACCAATTGGATGATGCAACTATGCAAATTATAAAAAAAATATGTACCCATCATTTGAAATATCAAACGATCATGCAGTCAATACAGTGCCATCCATCGACACACATAATCATTAATTAAGCATAAAAATAACACATATGAAAGATAAATGTTTACTTGCTAGGCTAGATTAACTTATTAAAAAGGGGGGTCCCAAGTAAAACAACTTGGGACTAATTGAAGTCTCAACAAGACCTTTGCAAGGATTTTTTCATAGCCTATCCTTGGACATCATAAGGTCAAGTCACGACCTCTCTATAAAGATTCCAACATAGATTTTAAGCATAACCTCAAGGGTTCTTGAGCACCTTGTCAACTAGAGAAATAAACACCTACCCATTTTAAATCTTCATAAATTCATTCATATTACCATAAGTCCCAAGCAACATAGTGCTGCTATATAAAGATTCATACAATAGATCTACATATGGTGCATGGTTTGCATCTATCATATGTCTCACTATAGAAGACTTTTTCTCATATTGTGATTATATTTTCATGATTTTCCCTTATAACATCCTAGGAGTAAACATAGGCATGTATATGATGTCACATGCACACATTCCTCACTGGGAAGAGGTTACATTAATACTTTTTTGTGGATCTCATACAAATGAATTTATTATGACAAATTGGCATCAAACAATATTCTATGTCTGACTACAATATGTGATTGAATTCATCGAGAAACCTGAAGGATTATGTATGCATAGATGGTCATCCATGCATACATGGGAACAATGCAAGATTCATTAAGAGATCATGAAATCCATGCAAAAGTGAAAATTTTACATATTTGTCGAGACAATTGACAACAAGGAACGATGGTTGTCTAGGATTGTGAAATTATATGTTTGTGTCATTACAAATCAACATTTGTTAACTTTGAAGATAAGTTGTTAGTGAACTATAATTACCGTAAGCCTAAACCCACTTGAAACCAAAGACATGTGAGTGGTCTTCCCTTAGAGGCCCCAATGGGATGTAAGAAGAAGGAAATAAAATGATACTGGAGAACTTTTAAACTACAAGAGTATGTATTGAGAAATTTTATTGATAGAATATTGAAAGATTAAGTTTCTTCTAAAATGTTTGTTTATTTAAATTATTATATGAAACATTCTCATGAAGTTTTGTTCAAATTAGTTATTGCATATTTATTTTTTTTATCTATTGATTTGCATTTATAAATATATTGTTAATTTATAATAGTATCCCCAATGTGTATATTTAGGACAATAGATGAGATGATGAACGTGTCATAGCATTGCCTCCATTTCATCACACCACTACTTCTTGGAGAGAGAGATAGAGAGAGAGAGAGAGAAGGGAATATAGAGAAATTATTTCCTGGGAAGATTATGACAAGTTTTTTAATATGCTTCCTCTATAACATCCAATTACTAATTTAAATACATACACTTACAAAATCAATATCTATTTATTTATTTCTATTGTACACAAGGACACACATACCTTCTTGCCTTGATTAAATTGTAATGGATGGTCAATTCCACAATGATTGTTTTTAACCTATATATAAAATAAAGTGAAAAAATATAATATAAGAATCTGGTTGCTTCTACATGCAAGCGTTAGAGATACTGACAACTTACACAATGAAGATAAAATGCATTAGTTAGATGTAATTGGATAGACGATTTATACATTTAGCGACTGTGTTGTGGAGGTCATATTTGAACCCGAGAAGAGTGTCATTTCTAGTTGTTTTTTGAACATCTTATGGTTTGGAGTCCATTCAATATATCAAGAGTTTTAGCAAGTAGTTTCTAAGCAATGAAGGGGAGAGTCTTTTCAAGCAAATTCTAGCTAGTAGAACTATGCACATATACACAAATTTTGCAATGCTATTCTGATGCTAAAATTCACTATTACAATTGTAATTAATTTTTTCAATGCATTTGGGACACATGTAAATACTAATTTTGATGCAAAGTGATGCACATATGAACCAATACTTATTGATACACTTTCATGTGTTGGGTTTTGTTGTAACACACCCAACCCCCTAAACATGCTTAGGATGTTGGGATGTCAAAATTCCTCTTCTCTACATGACTCTTTACTTGGGTCCTTACCCCATTCACTAGAACTTTCTGACCCTGATCCTTCCATCGACTATTCTCACAATCGATAATCGATTCCAAACTGGTATAAGTGGATTTCCTAATCCCTACAAGATTTCCCTTTTACCATGCCACTGGTTCGACATGGCTACCACATGGACTTCTCCTTGTCACCTTTGTGAACGAACATGGTAGATGTTTTTTCTAGTGTGGCATTGATGTGTCCTAGGGAACAATACAAGCTGTCTCACAAGCCTAGAAAAACCCTCGACGAGAAAACTCTATGTAAACTGGACTTGAACCTATCCAGATCGAAGGTTCTGGTTTAATCGAGCAAAACTAATTGACGACTGTCAATGAGTCACAATCTCCCTATTTGGGATTAAGGTCGTGCAAGCCAAACCTTTCCTTCCGAACATTTCTTTCCGATTTCCTCAATCTTGAAAGATCCAACAAATGTGGTGGAGCTCATTTGATGGATGGAATCTTTGCGGGTTCATTAACTGACTAGGAAAATAATGTTNTTCTCCAGTGAATTCGACAGATCTAGCATAAAGGAAATGGGGTAGTTAATGGTCCACATTAATTCGAGATTCCCAAACTCCCACAATAGTTAACGATTTTAGTACAACCTCAGCCAATCACTCAACAGATGGGGTCCACTGCAAGATCTAGGGCTCATATCCTTTCGGGTTGAGTCCTTTCCAGATCAACAACCCATGTCCACTCGAGATTTCACTATCGATAAATACCACCTCCCATAACCTTAGGGTTTTCCAAAAATTTCTTTCAAAACTGAGATCTTCGACAGATCAAACAGTCATCAGACTACTGAATCCAGTGGTTAGAATTTCCTTAGGTTCTCAGATATGATTTACAATTAATGGGGTCACTTAACTACAACAAGGATTCTCTTGGATTGGACTCATGGCCATATCGATGGCTTAGATCTCGTTGGCTGGGTCTCTTGCAAATCTATGGCTCTAGTCCTCTTGGACTTTCGCTTTGGGATTTCCCCATCGGAAACACCCACCACGTGATCCTCGAGGATTATTCTGAATGTTGTGTCCCAAAAATATTAGTAGGATAGTCCAGAAAGAATTCTATGATTCAAATCCATTCGGTCTGACCTCTGGGTAAATCGATGGCTCTCGTCAACTCAGGATACTCTTGTCGAAAGGTTCACACTGGTAATTCCCGCGAGTTATTTCGAATGAACCTCTTTATGAAGGGTTCCCCCCAACACTAAGACCTCCGACGAACGATTGATATCAACCCTCCACATCAAATCTATGAATGAGATTCCATTGAGTTTTTAAATAGGAAACTTGAATAGGGGTACATGGAAATTCTATGCAAAGAATCTCTTCTCCTTCCTTGCAATGTATGTAAGAATTTATCTCTGGGCTCCTCAGACCTTTGGCCCACATATTGAATACTCAGGTGGTGCCTCTTAGAAACACTCGAAGTGAATATTTTCTCATACAGTAAACTTTCCATTCAAAGACTTGGGGTAAATGTAATATTCTAGGCCCCATTAACTAGGAATCCAATACATGCTCTCCACAGGTAGTCATCCAGTGTGGAACGAGTCTCAAAAAATAATTAGGTTCATATTTTAGCATTCATATAGTATATTAAATCTCTCTTAAAAAAAAAAAAATTATTTATATTCATTAACCAATAATTCGAAAATACTTCTAGAAACACTTATGTGTTTGGTCAAACTCCAACCTGCTAACTGACTAAGGGTAAATGCCTTTCCACCCAACCATAGGCTCTGTTGCACCTTTTATTTCTATAACAAGCCACCCTCGTTCCATGCCATGATACCACCAGGGGAATCTCACAGATTGGCTCTCAGTTTAAGGGTCTGAACATGAAGGTTACTCTCCTTCACCATTTGGAAACAACATAAATCCACTATTTCCACCGAGTCCAAGGCCACGATAAGATTACCAAGTGATTTCCCATTTTTATTTCCTTTGCACAAGGGATTCCCTTCATTGCTGCACAGTCCCTCAACACCCTCCCCTTACCAGTGTCAGTTTATTTCTAGCAAGAACCAACTTGCAGCCCTCTTCGCTCTAGTCTAGGTTCGGGTATTCTTTGTTCCAAATCGATGATGTGTTCCATGGTTAAGCTTCCTATTTTTCTCACATGAACATCACAATTATTGTCTTCATAGCTTGCATGTGTGCTTCATTTGTGTTGGTGTTCATTCTTTGTCGACTATCATTGTCTCCCCCTTTCCTCCCTCCAAATTCCCCTCAATATGGAGCATTCCTACACATCAAATTCCTCGGCTTGCTTTTGTCAAAAGAAGTCGCGTGGTCAAGCTCCCAAATCAAAGGGGCACCGTAGTAATCTCGGATGATAGCTTCATCCAACCCAATCATTCTTCCATGTAAAATTTTGAAGGAAGGCATAACTTCCCCAACTACCAGGTTTGATTTCCATTAACGAGATTTTTTATGAACAATGAAAGGTAGGGTACTTTTGGAAGATTTGATCATTCAAGGTTATTTCAGGTGGAGGTTGGATTTCTAGGGTAATTAGAACAATTCCCCCTCTCCAATTCCCACTGGTGGTATCATGGCCAGTACTGCAAGGCTTCCCCTTCAGTCAACTGGTTGGAAATTCCATTTAAGCATAAAACACAATTACGATGTTCATCAATTACAATCATGAAGTTTTAATTATAATTACAAACTGGGGGGGAAACATGGTGTTACATTTACTACATACAACGATGATAAATTATTTAGTAGATGCATTTGTGATGCAAGTGTGATAGAAACCTAATCAAGATATTAACATGTGTCATATTTTTCATCATCCCAAGATGTTTACAATGCAAACATGATGTTAAAATTGATGCACATAGACACACACTCAATGAAAATATGACAAACTCATCATTTTTCATTATACAAAAATGCAACAATTTATTAGTCATCATGCCGCATGACATAAAAATATGCATGAGATGCAATGGAACATAAAAGGTGATGCCATGCAAGAAAAATGACACAAAATTGGACAATATGTTTTCATATGAGAAAATGATGTAATGGAAAATGAAAACGCCTCACATATACTAGGAAAATATGACTCAAACAATATTGAAAGGGTATGTATGACAAAATGTTGCAACACTAGAGCCTTATATTGTAGAAGTGTAATTGGTCAACGATAAAAAAGAGGGACCTCCCCCAACACTTTGAATAGTTATAACACCGTCATAGTTAAAGATAAAATTTTCTATTTGGAAAGAATGGCTCTCTCTAGTGGTTTGAAGACCCGATCATTTCCAACCCTACAATTCAATCAAGTGAACCATAGCTCAGGGGAATTATCTCTCCAATACTTATTTGGGTTTATAGGAAAAATACAAGAGAATCTTAGATTTGAATCCATTCTAGATTGTGCATTCTCTTTGTAGCATGTAGAAAAGGTTCATTCCCAATTTGTCATCTCAAGACTCTACATTGTTGAAATCACCACACATGAGCTAGTTTACCTCAAGGAGGTATTCCATGAGCTAACCCAAATCTCAATGATAGCGTCAACATCATTTGGCACATACAAATTTGGAATGCCTATAACTCTTCCATCTAAATTGAGGAGGACCGATAATACCTAGTTGGATGGGTTGTGACCTTGGTTAATAATGTTTGAAACAAATTTGAGGGAGATGAAGGTAACTTCTTCACAACACTCATCTTCATGATGGGTATTGAAAATAGTCACAACATGTCAAATATAATGTAGGGATAAGGTTAATGTGAACCTCAAGACTTTGATTTTTGGCATAAGAAATACATCCAAATTGGAAACTACTAAGAAAAATATCGTAATCATGGTCTTATTAACCAGGTGGGTGAGGCCCTATACATTCTATGACATATGTATTTCATTGCAAAATTTCAACAATAATTTCCATCTCTTCTCTATCCTTATCACTGAGATCTTGGTAAGGATTTGAGGGCATGAAATACTAATTTTCAAATGCATGGGTAACCCCAATGAGGGAAAAAACCACGACAATGATAATCGATATTCTTTTATTCAAGGGAGAAGTACAATATCCAACCCAGGCATACAACCATCCTCTCCTCTCATACACACAACACCTCATTATTGCGTCTTGCTCTCACACACTACATTGCACTCACACCTCTATGGGTATGCTCGTATTTATAACATCTATCAATCAATTACACAGACTGATCATGAATAGATCACATAGTTACACAAACAGTTCATAAATAGATTGCATGCATGCACATTAACATAGCTGCATGCATATGCATGTGACCTCATGATGAAATTCGTTGGCATGTTTCCAACAATATCCACCTTGACAATAATTTACTTGATATATCATGCCCTTAATTAATTCATCACCTTTTCTGCAAGCCAAAAGAAGCCAAACACCATCACGGCTCTGCAACTTCTCTGACAATACCATTACGTGAACACGCCTGCACGATTCACTCCAACATGAACCATTCTGTCTCCATCAGTAACCTATCTAATAAATCGATGCACTTGTACAAATCTCATAAATCATAACCACAGACCAAATCATCGCAACTACTGTAGGTGATACTTGTGCTTTTTTGTTTGAAGCACCCATTTCCATGCTCTTCACTTGGTTTCGCCATGTGTCTACTGACAACACCAACTGCATGTGAAATTCCGACCATTTCTCCATCGCAATCATCAAACTTCCTACTAGCATATAATATTTGAGACATATAACCCTTTTCTTCTTCATCAGTTAGGACATAAACCTAAAGAGAACTTACAATGGAAAGCCAAAGGGATTTTACTAGTTTCCTGAGTATCTTCACCACATACTTCTATTGTGATAAATAAGCTTACCATATTTCCTGTCTTTGTGTATTTCCATGCCCAAGATTTATTTTGCTACTCTCAGATCCTTCATAACAAACATCCTAACCAACTAAGCCAACCTGTTGATCTCAACCATGCTTGTGCTTGCAACAAGCATAACATATAACACCAAGATAATTAATATACCATAAACACAATGGTTATACTTACTTCTTGTAAAATTTGGCTCACCATGAAGGAATCAAACATATTGTACCATTTGCCTAGCATGCTTCAGGCCATACAATGATTTATGAGTTTGCAAACACATCTTCTATTGTGATTTTGAACTAACAGTTCCGATTGTTCCATATACATCCCCTTATCCAAAAAACTCCATGTAAAAATGTTTTAACATCTTGTTGTACTATCACAACTAGTGCTAACACAACATGAATAGAAACAAGTTTTTAACAACCGGTGAGAAACTTTCATGGAAGTCAATGCCTTCCAAATACCTTTCTGCTATCGGCCATGCTTTGAACCTTTCATATTTTACTATTTTTTATTTTATAAAAGGAGATTCATCAAACACTGCATCTCTGTCCATGATGATTCTATGGGTAGTAGGATCCCACAATCTGCACCCCTTAACATCATCACCATATCGAATATCTACCTGTTTGATCTGGGTCCTACTTAGAAAGCTGATAAAAAAACCATAAGCATCACAACCGAATAATTTCACATTTGAGTAATTACCAGATGATGTGTTCATACCTCTTCTTGAATCTTCTTGTCTTTTGCAACCGATGGTGACCGAGTTACCAGATAGCACAATCGCTTCTGTCTACAACTATTGCTGCAACTTCGCATTACTGAACATGCCTATTCGACCCCAAATTCCTTGCAATACTTTCTAAGTTCCATGGATATGAACTTACCTACATCATATATTCTCAAACACTTGATTGACCTGCCAACACATCAACCTTTCTACAGACCCACCTTTATAACTTGGACACACTGCTCAAACTTTGCATTCGAACAACTTTGACCAAATCCGGCCAAACCAACCCAAGTGAACCTTTGCCACTCACCTCTAGGGACTTTACACTGGAGTCTCAATGCTCCACCTTAACATGAAGATTCCCTTGACCAAATCCGACCAAGCCGGCCAAGTAAGCCTTCACTGCTTACCTCTAGGCCCATTTACAATAGAGTTCACCAAGCCTTTTATAGGCTTTATTACATGCAATCCATGGACACAATACCACAGGATACACAAAACACATGGACCCGAAAAACCACCTGCTTTGACCTAAAAACAGATTTAACTCATTAACTCTTTCACCGAGTCAATGTTAACCCAACATACATGCCCCCCCCACATATTCAATCTACCTAAATCTACGTCTAGAATTTTCATGGGTGACTTGATAAAACAGGGGTACGCATGCCTATCCAGGTCTTACAGACATATGCCCATTTACATGCAAGCAATAATTTCTACAACTCTAAAGTAAATACATTTTATTTTTCTTTCACGGTGACTCAACCATCACCGCTCTTGTTGTTTCCTTGTTGTTCGAGCAGATCCTGCATCTTGAGCTTCCATAACTCACAGTTAAATTCTTGTTACTGAATTTCTCCACCTCAAACTTCAAGCTCATGCTTTCTACACACACACACACATATATATTACTTTCAATATATATTAACTGCCAAAGTTATCACTCCCTTTGTAAAGCATAGGCAACGATGAATACCGGTTATCGCACCACTGGTTATCATTGTTATCACGCCTTCTGCACATAATATGGATCAACAAATATCGCTCCTCTTACATGCGATGATCTCCAAGGTATCACGCCTCTCACACGTGTAAAGAGAAATGATCTTGGCAATTTTGGGTTATCGCACCTGATGCACGCGTTAAGAGCGAAGATCCATGGATTTACCAGCGATAAGCCATCCAATATGCAACCTCGATCTTGTTTTCAATAGTGGTGCTTCTCAAACTCACAATGCTTAAACTAGGTTTAGAATTTGGTCATGTTGAATTAGATATGCTTGTGGTGAATGCACTGGTAAGTATTTCCATACTAGTCGGAAATAAACCAATATTATGTGGAAGAACACATAAGCTCTTCTTTCCATATACAAAATAAGAGAAACTACTAATGTTTATCTTGCCTAAAGACAATTATACTTATTGTTCTATGCTTAACAACCTTTATCAAGGGGACCCCAAAGATTACCTTTTATATGATTATTTGGTCATCTTTACCTACCATGGGTTCTTGTACTACTCCCCGTCCACAACGACTTTCCACTTAGTAAACTCAATTTGCAATTTAACAACTATATACATTAACAACAAGCTTAACTAAGACATAAATATACAAAAATAAATTAAATACACATATAGGTTTTATAATTGAAGGAGGACTTGACTTTTCTCGTGTGATTGTGGTTAACATATTTTTGGTTTGATGTCGACTTGACATGTGTTGCCGACATTGACATAATCATTGCTTCAACGTCGGTGCAAACTCACGTCGACGTCCATTGAAGTTGAGCTCATTATAACCAGATTCTCTCTGAATCTTATAGGGGTAATGGTGTTATAAATTATGGTGGAAATGGTGTTATAAATGGTATTTTTTTTGATAATATATTAAAATTTTAAATATATTTAATTTTAAATTTTATGTTATTTGTGAGAATTGAATTTGAATAAAAAAATAATAATCATACCTCTTAACTATTATTATATATATATATATAAATTAAATTTTGTATTTTCATTTTGATGATCATTTTAGTTTGCTCTTTCCCTACTATTCATTCAAATGACATTATATAGCAATATTGTATATTAATTAATATGTATAAAATAATTAAATAATAAATATTATATATAAATTGAATTGGAATTTTCATTATTTTAAATTCAATAATTATATATATTTTTGAAAAATACTTTACAAAAATTTCAAAAATATAATCATAACAAAAATGACATCTATTACCAACTCAAAACATTGAAATGACAAGTTATCTGTTTAAACCTCTGCAATTTTCAATAGATATTAATTATTAATGATGATATTACTCAATATGTCAGTTATATTGAAATTTCTTCAGCTAGTAGGCTAAAATGTTCTATTAAATTATGACTTTTTTAGGGAAAATTTGCTAGAAATTCTGTGAGAAATTCTTGGATTCGTAGATTTAAGTGATTATTTCTGTTTAATCAAAATGTCTTGGAAGTTTTTCAACATGCTGAATCCATTTCTATATTCAAAAATAAATTTTGAACAACAAAAAATAAAAATTCTTGTAAATTTATATCACCCAATTCCAATAAAAAAAGTTATTTCGTTCTCACAAAATGTCTAGTTGCTCAGCCACTATCAGCCACCGGCTTATGAGAGATCATTGAAAACGCAGCTGAGATATACTCCAGAGCTGGCCGTATATTTGGCTATTGAAAATGAAAAGATAGACGTTGATGTCCCGTCATGCCAATTGGCACATGGACCTCCAGATTGTGATGATTTTCAGACATCTGTTCTGGTAGATTCCTTGCTTAGAAAAAAATACAAGCAATAGCACTCAATATAGTTTGAATAATGAGTTCACAATGTGCCAAAGATATTTTGTGAATATCCATCCACTGACCGAACAATGAATGATATAACACTCAATATAGTTTGAATAATGAGTTCGCAAATATGCCAAAGATATTTTCTGAATATCCACCCACTGACCAAACAATGAATAATATAACACTTAATATAATTTGAATAATGAGTTCGCAATGTGGCAACAATATTTTCTGAATATCT
>JZKD02S1677945.1:843664-854575 GCA_000966675.3 Picea glauca
ACTATAAGAGAAGGGACATGAGGGTGTTGGAAATTGCATCCAGAATTATGACCAAAGAATTTTAAGGATAAATGGAAGCAAAAGACCATTGCATCAATTCATTAGGATGTAGGGTCAAATTTCGGGGATGAATCTAATATCATGGAAATAGGAAGCAAAGCTATATCAACTATCAATTGAAATTATTCAATTCAATATGCTAAATTGGAAAGTGATACTGATCAAAAGAAAATAAGCGAGATTTTTCATGTCAGAGTTATAGTCAAGCATAGAAAAGTAGATATTTTATTTGACAGTGGATCACAAGTTAACTTAATATCTGAAGAAATTGTTAAGAGGATGGGTTCGAATAAGACACCTCATAAAAATCCTTATCCATTAGGATGGGTGTGTGAAGATGCTAAGTTGTAGGTGACAAAAGAGTGTAAGATCAGATTTGTAATTATAGTTAAGTTCTTTGACAAGATTGAGTTACATGTTATGCCTCTTGACATTTGTGGAATTGTCTTGGGTATTCCATATCTATTTGACAAGAATGCCATATTCTATCATAAAGAGAATAAATATCATATTTTCAAGGCTAGGGTTGAATTTATCATCAAATCTCATCGTATCAAGAATAATTTTTCTTTAGTGTGCATAGGGAAAATGAAGAGACTCGTGAGCGCAATTAAATATTTTGTTATAATGATAGTGAAGAAAAAATAAGAAGATATAAAAAATGCTTTATCAGGTTGTGATCGGGATCATAAATAGGAGTTGGCCAAAATCACATCTAACTATGATGAGTTATTTCAGGAACTTGTTGGGTTTCCTCCTAAGAGGGAGGTTGAACACGAAATATATTTGCAACAAGGTGCTTCTCTTCCAAATATTGGAATGTATAGGTCATCAATGATTGAGAATGCATAAATAAAGAAGTAAGTTTAGGAGTTGCTCAGTAAAGGAATTAGCAGGTCAATTTCATCTCCGTGTGTTTCTCCTATTTTATTATTTCAAAAGAAAGATAACACGTGGAGGATGTGTATTGACTTTCGATCCTTGCACAAGATTACAGTAAAAAACAGTTATCGTCTTCCCAGAATTGATGAATTATTGGATAAATTAAAGAATGTTGTTTATTTCACTAAGATTTACTTGAGAAGTGGTTATCGTTAGATAAAAATTACAGAAGGTGGCATATGGAAAACCGCTTTCAAGACCAATAAAGGATTGTTCGAATGGTTAGTTATGCCATTTGGGTTATGAAATGCACCAAAAACATTTATGATGGTAATGAATGATGTGTTCATACCTTACATAGATTATTTTGTTATTATCTATTTATATGATATATTGATCTTTAGTCAAAGATGGGAAGATCATATGATGCATGTCAAGGAAGTCTTTGAAATATTTAAGAAGGAGAATCTATATATCAAAATGTCTAAATGTGAATTTGGAAAAATTTCTCTCGTATATTTGGGTTACATTGTAGGGAATGGCCAACTAAAAATAGATCCCGCAAAAGTAGAAGTACTTGTGAAATGGCCCAAGCCAACTAATCCCACAAAAGTCCGAAGCTTCTTAGGAGTAGTACAGTACTTGAGGAAATTCATTGCTAATTTCTCATACATAGCAACTCATCTACATGCATTAACAAGTGTTAAACAAATCTTTCAATGGGGATGAAAGCAGTAGAAAGCATTCGAGACATTGAAGGAAAAGACAAGAACAACACCAGTTTTGGCTCTGCCATATTTACAACATCCATTTGAGATTCAAAGCTATGCAAGTGGATATGCCATGGGAGTAGTCTTTATGCAATGAGGAAAATGTATATGTTATCATTCTGAGAATTTCGCTCAAGTTGTGATTAACTATCCAATATATGATAAGGAATTGCATGCATTGGTACAATATGTAGAGAAATGGAATCATTACTTAATGGAAAAGGATACTATAATTCATATAGATCATCGACCATTACAGTATTTGCAGTTATAGACCAAGCTACAACAATCACGACACTTCCAGTGGATGGGTTTCTTACAACATTTTCATTATCATATTTTCATTATAATATTTTGTACACGGTAAGGTTGAAGATTCAACCTTAGATGATATTACATTGTCTACCATTGAATTAAAAAAGAATGATCCACATAGGGTGGTAGAAAACCATTTGGCCCAATTTAATATGAAAAAATATTTCCTTGAAGATTCACCTTTTTATGAGGTTTTCATAAGAGCCAGATCATATGATGAAGTTATATCTAGGTTTCAAAATCTTCCTGAAAAGAAACAATCAAGTTTTCTTAATTTCCAAAAGCATAGAAGGAGAGGTTTACCCAATATTTTGCAATTAGAACAAAGTCCTATTCATAATGGTAATCCAACTTCACATGTGAAACCATCATCAAATCCCAAGAAACATGATCCGCCTGAGGTCAAAATGAAAGAAGTTGAAAAAATGCCAGAGATATTGTCCTAGGAAACAACAATTATAGGATCAACCTTACCAGGTAAGACCCTTGAAGAAACATTTGCATTGTTTCAAGATTTCATGATGCATGGACATACTCTTCTTCAGTTGACTTCAAACACTAAAACTCTTGTAAAAGAGTCACAACTCAAGGGGAATCTACTGCACTTGCAATTCCCATCCCATCTTTAACTCCCCTAGCAAGAAGTTCTGAGATGCCTGGTTCAGAGGTAATAAATGCAGATGATTTGAAACCCATTGAACCAGAAGAAATGCCTTCATCGGATTTCTTCTTCAACAAGAAAAGGAAATCTATTGTATGAAGAGAAGTTCAAAAAAAGGAGGAGTAATTACTAGAAGGAAAAAAAATGATATTTGATGGACAGGATCAGAGTGATCCTAAATTCACAAAACAGGTAGCAGAATCCCTAGGGGAATTTGTAACAACTAACTTATGGTAAGTAGATAAATTGAGAGAGAAACTTGACTAGATTTTTTTTATAATTGAGCAGTTGCAAAATGGTTTGAGACAAGCAGAGGTTGTTTTCAGGGAGAAAGTCAATTCTGAACTAACTCAGGTCAAACAAGGTTTGGAGCAGCATATCAAATAGTTAGAGGAGAAATTGAAGGTAATTATTCAAGATAAACACTTGAGTAAGAACACTATTTCCCAGAGAGATACATTCATAAGTCGATTGCAAGCCCGACTAACTACAATTGAACATACACTTATTGGCATCACTGCTTTTAAGAAACAAGCATTGGAAATCAATGAGGGATTGCAAATAGTTCAATAGAATTTCTATGAAAGTTTGGATATTATCCAAAAACATTATCATGTCATTAATAATTCATTGTAAATTATTGTTGACAAAGAGAAAGAATCTATTATTTCTAGATCCAAATTTTAGGCACTGATAGTGTGGAAGCAAAATCTCAATATACCATGGTTTGTTCCTTTTTCAGAAATTGAACAATTGAAAGGAGAAGCAACATTAACATACTAGGATAAACATATTGAAGAAAGAAAATATTAGCTAAAGAAGAAAATAATGCTTGTCTAAATGCTCTTTTAGTTGTGGATGCAGAGATGGCAGAAATTGATCTCAGTGATATTCATGCTTTTATTGGGAAAGTTGAGGTTGAAAAAAGAAAACAAAATATGAAGAAAAGTAGGGAGAGCATGCAAAATACTATATTTCAAGTCAATCATATTAAATTGCAAGTCTTAAATGATCTTCTTGTCAAACAAAGTTTACAATATCAGAATACCCAATAGGCGACTGTGAAAATTCAAAGGAATTTACTATTGGTGCATAACAGGGCTTTTACCTTTGAATTAAATTTCAATACAGAACCCCCCAGGTTTGTACTTGCATTATTATATTTGCACACGCAATACAAGGATTAAAAAAAAGACAGTTTCGTCTATGAGCAAATGAAGGAAAGATAAACCTCAATACAACCAACAAGCGAAGGAGTTTCCAGAAGAAGGACAGATGTTCAAATCTTTGTAATATTTAGTTAGTTTAGATTTTATTCGATTTTGAGAGATAGAAGTGTGGAAGTCTAACCAATTTTTGTTAAGACGATTTTGTATAAATAAACATATTAGAGATATAATCATGGCTTTTTCTCGTTGAATGTAAAGAGAGATTTTTTAATACAAATTTATACAAGAAAAACAAAGATTCTAAATTTCATTTCTTTGAGTTATGTGTTTTCTGTGTGTTGCTACTTTATCATAATTTATTTTCTTCACTCTATGGTGCTTCGGGATCAAAGGATTACAATTTAGTAATACATCTATTGTGGTTTATATAATTGGATGTTTTTTCAGCTACAACTTTTCCTTTGTTATTACTGTAAATAAAACAAGACCTGTATCTTTGTGTATTTCCTCATCTTAATTCATATTTAATACATACTCTTCATGTTTCTTCTATTGCGAATAAGGTAATATTTATTAGCATTGGATACCTTACCTTGTTTGTCAATTTTGTTTGCTATAATTTTACTTTCCATCTTTGGAATATCGATAAAAAAACAAAGGAAGAGATATTGTCTCTGTGTTTTCTAAATCATTAGGTTATTGAAGCTTCATCTCAAGTTGAAGGTATAAAAGCACTATAAAAACAAATATTATAAACTTTGAATGCCTGACATTATTTTGTGAGCCCAGAGTAAATCTTAGGAACAACAACAATATTTGCAGTCACAGACCAAGCTACAACAATCACGACACTTCTGGTGGATGGCTTTCTTACAAAAGTTTCATTTGGCAGTCAAGTATAAGAAAGGTATTAATAACAAGGTTCTAGATATGTTGTCAAGACCAGTCACTAATTCATGCACAATACTCATATACAACCCTTTAGCTCATGAAATTTACACAAAAAAATATGATAAGGATGATGATTTTAGAGATGCATATGATGTATTAACTCATGGAAATCAACATTCAGATTATCATATGCACAAAAAATTGTTATATCATCTTGGGAAACTTTGTATACCCATATATGAAAGAGTAAATATAATAAGAGAAGCTCATACATCTCTCATTTCTGGTGATTTTGGTGTTGGTAAGACAATTACACAATTAAATAGATATTGTTATTAGCCTTGAATGCGTGAAACAGTTTCCAGGTATATTAAAGGGTGTGTTATGTGTGCCACAAGAAAGACTAGAAATAAAAAGTTGGGGTTATATACACCACTTCCAGTACCTTCTCAGCCATGGGAAAGCATATCCATAGATTTTTTCCAATGTCTCTGATAGGTCATGATTATCTATATTTCTTCATGGATAGATTCAACAAGATGTGTATTTTGGTGCCATGCAAGAAACAAGCCATTACTGAAAAGACATAAGAGATGTTCTTTAATAATGTATGGGTTCATTTTGGACTTCCTACATCTATTATATCATATCGAGACTCTCATTTTTTGGGAAATTTTTGGTCTCATTTATGGGAGCTCATTGAAACTAAGTTAAAGAAGAGCACAACTTTTAATCCACAGACAAATGGACAGACAAAGGTGGTAAACATAACAATGGTATATCTACTTCGATGGTACTGTAAAAAGAATCCTAATTTATAGGATGAACAATTACCTTATGTACAACATGCCTATAATCATTCCATTCATTCTTCTACTTAGAAAACTTATTTTGAAGTATGTTTTCGGTACTTGCCTAAATCACCTATGGAATTTGCTTTTGGATAAGAAGGTAAATAAGATGGACATGATGATACAAATAAAGATAAAAGTTTCATTCAAAATATCCAATAGGTGCATCAAGTAGTACATGAACAGTTGGAGAAGATTCAACACAACCACAAGGTGAGTCATGAAAAACATTAGGTTGATCATCAATTTGAGGCTAGTGATATGGTATGGTTACATATCAACAATGATAGAATGAAAGGGGAAGGTAAAAATCTAAGTCCAATCTAATATGGTCCATTCAAGATTTTGGAGAATATTGGTACAAATGCTTTTCATTCAGATCTACCATCCAACATGAAAATGTATTCATTGGTAAATGTTGATAATTTGAATCTTTATGAGCCTCTTATGATTATAGATGAAGATGAAAGTATTCGGGTTCTAGCCGTTGATCATTTTTCTCTAGAATATTTGGACAAGCTACAAGAAGATGGCATTTTTGATAGAAGAATTAGGACTTCACAACGAGGTGATGTGGAATATCTTCCAATTTTTCTTAAAAGGGTAAAACCAAGTAAAGAAAAATGGATGGATATTATAAGGGTGAGGGAACTCTACTCTCACTTAGTTGTCGAGTAATCAAAAATTTTGGTGGTCCAAAAGGCTGAGGAATGGTCTAGGAGGATCCATGAATGCTCACAAAGTTTCAGGAGGATATGGAATGTCCACAGAGGTCCTGAAAGGTTCATAAATGCTCAAAATTAAAATATCCCAAATTCTCTCGAAAACACAATCAATGCGTAGAGCTCAAGGATAACTTTCCAACGCAGCAAAAATTGCCTCAAACAAAGTTCATATGCAAAAGATATGGTTGGTCAATATTCAAGTCAACCAGGTCAAAGGTCAAAGTGAAAGGGGTCAAGGTGACACATGTCACCACTATAAGGGTGACATGTGGAAATACCATAGGACTATATGGTGATGACATCACCACACCCCAAGGGGCCAAGTGGCATGACAACATGCTGTCTGGGCAAGTGATGTGGAAATCGTACAGGTTACATGGACTAATTATTTGTCGACACATGGAAAGGATAGACCAATGAGAGACTTCCATGTGGAAGTGTCCCATTGGCCATTAATGGTTAAGATTTATTAAAATTATGGGAGTCGACGGGGGTCGAACCCGTGACCTCCATAAACCTTACCCAAGCCTTTATTACCAATGCACCATAAAAATGTTACTTAACCATATTGGGCACCAAATTTATTTAAATTGATGTATTGTAATGGGTGGTGGAAAAATGGGTCGAGGGCCTAAGCCCTCAACCCATAGTTCTATTGATATATAATATAATCGTAACTGTAATCTCCATGGAGGGCTTAAACTATGTGCCATATATATATACAACAACCACTGTATGTTATAACAAAACATGAGGTTTCGCAGAGGATCAAACTCGAGACCTCATCCATGGTAAGTAAATTTCTTAGCCGTCACACCAAAGGCGCCTCATGTTAAGGCAATTCCCATGAAATTCTATTTAATGATGACCACAGAATCCAGAGGGGATTTAATGGCCCACAACTTATTTAATGGGTGTGTGGACCGAGGATGGGACACACACTCATTAATATGCAGAGTATGGTCTTGAAGTTCATGCCAAGGGAAATAGGGCTTTGAGGTTACATCTTAAAGCATGTCGAGAGGTCCCTTGATGGAATTTTAAGAACTTTATATTCATTTTTCATGATTTTTCGCAAGAAATTCAATGGTGCATTCTGTTTTTAGGTTTGAGAATTGTAGAAAAGGTCA
This sequence comes from Picea glauca, assembly GCA_000966675.3. Lineage (NCBI taxonomy): Eukaryota > Viridiplantae > Streptophyta > Pinopsida > Pinales > Pinaceae > Picea > Picea glauca. Next base: position 851,119 of record JZKD02S1677945.1, read on the forward strand.
TTGTAAAACACACAAATTTGAGCATTAATAAAGAGGTATCTATTGGAAGCAGACTAAGAGATGTATCCCAAATTGGGTGAACTCTGTTATCAAACTTTTGTATGTGATATTATCATTGTAGTTCATTTTGTGCTTAGTTAGTTGTAAATCTTTTATCATTAAAGTGTATTTGGTTAGATAAGTATTTCACATGTAATTTGCAAACAATCAAGAGATCATTATTATTTTGAAGATCTAGTAGATGTTTATATGTATTTAAAAACCAATCAACATCTCAATATGTTTTGGACCAAAACTATTTGAAAATTTAATTTGAAATTCAAACAAGTGAAGAAGAAAATAATTAAATATACGTGCTAAAATTCCCAGGGATCATATGGATACAAGTCCAAAGTCGGTATAATTTTATTGAAGTTCAATGGGTGGCCTGCTAGGATCCTTTTATTCATATAGAAGCCCAACGTCTCCTTATTTGTTTGATAGAATCTAAAGCTTGGAAGGGTCATTAACTCTCCCTACAAAGATCCATATATGCATATTTTTCAAACATGACCATATGATCTATTCTAAACAACCGATCATATAAATTTACTCACAAAGAAGTTCCACTAGATAAGTTAGAATTTTTTTATATATACACAGGTTTTTGTATGGAAGCGCATCTAGTTAAGGGCATCTGTGCAACAGGCTGGTGCAATGAGAAGGGGAAGGATAAGGGCGGCGATGCAATAGGGCGATGGAGAGAGGTGCGGTAAAAAGGATAAGGGTGGTGGTCCAACAGGGCGGCACAATGAAAAGGGGAAAGATAAGGGAAGTGGTACAACAAGGAGGTGGAGGGAGGTGTGGTAAAAAGGATAAGGGTAGTGATGCAGCAAAGCGATGGAGGGAGTTCAAGTACAAGAAGAAAATAGGAAAATATATGCCACATTATTCCATATTATTCTAAATAATTACACTAACACATGGAAGGATTCTATAGGGCCTCAAAATACGATGGAAATTGGGCAAGGAACCTCCACTTAAAAAAATCCTTTGGTGTAATTATCTTTTTTTTACCTGCTCACTCTCTCACCCAAATATTACATGATAAATTTTATTTTTGGGACCTACCCATTCTCTTACCCAATTATTACTTCATAAATTTTGTGCATGAAATATATTGGATCAATATAATTAAAGTAATAAAGTCAATGTTGGAGAAGGAGGAGGTGAAGGTGGTGGACCTTCAAAGTCCCCTTCACCATTCTCATCATCGTCTTCTTCTGAGGTAAGTGAACATTCTTGTTACACATCAACATTACTCGCTTTGATAAGTGTCACAAATGTCGCATGTTGCTCACAAGTGTCGCAAGTGTCACATGTTGCTCACAAGTGTCGCAAGTGTCGCATGTTGCTCACAAGTGTCGCAAGTGTCAAGCAAAGCATACTGTCATGATGATGACACTAAGAAGACACTTGAAATTCCTCAAACACTTGATTTGAAGGAAGAGGGATGGTTAACTGAAGTCAAGTATCTCTTTCCACCTGAAAGAAGCTTTCAATCCAAGGTTTTATAAGAGAGAACTCCCCTATATCACCCTTAGGATCACTGGTGCTCCCCTATAAGGTGTTAGGGAGCATTATAACACCAAACAACATCTATGAAGGAGTGCTATGGATCTTTAGAGCGCTGGCGCCCCCCTAAAGCCTACTAGGGAGCGCTATATCTCTCTGATGGCCTTTTTGAGGGAGCACTGCCTATTCTAAGCAACAATTGATCTGTTGAGGAGAATAAGGGGAGGATCTTTCAATCTTGGAAGGTAGTTGCATTCGAATTCCTGGTTCAACCATGATATTAGGAGAAGATCCTTGGTTTAAGGAGGGAAATCCTCAACTTACCCTAAAGATACCTCAAGAGGTTAAGCCTCTCTAAACCTATATAAACATGCTCTATCATGGTGGAAAGGAGGAAGAATTGGAAGCATGAAACCTATGATCTCATAGGAAACATACAGTGAACTGGAGGAAAGTAATCAGTAAATTTTCTATCATCCGGACCGTGGATCTTTTGAGCAAGGGTTAGACAAAGGGGACTTGACAAAGCTGTCGCATTCGCATCTATGATTGTAAGTTACTTCTGTCATTGTTCTCATTAATATGACACGCTTGGCCTGTTTCTTTCTAGTTTGTGTTTAATTGCACATGAACTTGTCTCTGATAGATAGATCCATTTCAAGATAATATCAATAGAGTAGGAAGTGGTTGTACTATTGTTTGTCTACAGGGCTCATCGAGGAGCGAAAGATTGGAGCTCAAATCGGAGCGTGCAGGGACAAACGCCGATAAAAGTTACTTCTTTTCTCCTTCCTCCTCATGCATTAGTTTGTATAGATCTGAAAGGAAGTCACTGTCCACGTTAAGCGTCTTTTGTCTTAAGAGTTAAGAGTCTAGCTCTCAAGAGGAGATCTACCTGTCCGTAGGGAGATTTTCCTTCAACAATTCTTCTCATCAAAATAAGTCCTCTAAGAATTCTAATTGTAATGTGCCTTTCTTGAAATTGGATGTCAAGTTTCAATTGACGATCTATGATGGAGAATTGACTGTCGAGAAATTGGACAACTGGATTAAGAAAATAGAGGTATATTGCATATTTCAAAATTTTGTGGACAAAGCTACAAGGATACAACTAGCTACTCTTCTACTAAGTGACACAACCTTAATATCATGGGAGAGTAAGATGCAAGTTGATCGTGTTCAAAAGGGTAAAGTAATCTATTCTTGGGATAACTTTACTAAGGCTATAAGAAAACAATTATATCCACTGGGTTATACACAAATGACAATAATAGAATGGAAGCATTTAAGGCAGGGTAAAGGCCAAAATTTTAAAGAATATACACAAGAATTAAAAAAGAAGGAATTATCCTTAGGGATTCCATTGTATACCCATGAAACTCTTATAAAGTATATTGGTTGCATGCACTCATATCTTCATCACACTAATTTAATGTTTAACCTACTAACATTGATAAAGTTTCAGTACAAGCTACACATCTCGAGGCTAGTAAGGGTAAGAATGAGATTGAAGATAAGAATCCATACAAGTTTGAAAACAAACTGAAATGTAAATGGAAGAGTAAGAAATCAGCTACAATAAAAAAAACCGAGGGAAGAACTACATGTTCCCACTATAAGAGAAGGGACATGAGGGTGTTGGAAATTGCATCCAGAATTATGACCGAAGAATTTTAATGATAAATGGAAGCAAAAGACCGTTGCATCAATTCATTAGGATGTAGGGTAAAATTTCGGGGGTGAATCTAATATCATGGCAATAGGAAGCAAAGCTATGTCAACTATCAATTGAAATTATTCAATTCAATCTACTAAATTGGAAAGTGATACTGATCAAAAGAAAATAAGCGAGATTTTTCATGTCAGAGTTATAGTCAAGCATACAAAAGTAGATATTTTATTT
>JZKD02S1677945.1:856606-888190 GCA_000966675.3 Picea glauca
TAATAAAGTATAAGAAAGGTATTCATAACAAGGTTGTAGATATGTTGTCAAGACCAATGATTAATGCATCCACAATACTCATGTATAATCCTTTAGCTCTTGAAATTTATGTAGAAATATATGCTAAGGATGATGATTTTAGAGATATATATGATGTATTAACTTGTGGAAATCAACATTCAGATTATTATATGCACAACAATTTGTTATATCATGTTGGAAAAATTTGTATACCTAGACATGAAACAATGAATATAATAAGAGAAGCTCATACATCTCTCATTTCTGGTCATTTTGGGGTTAGTAAGACAGTTGCACAGTTACATAGATATTTTTCTTGGCCTCGAATGAACAAAACAATTTCTAAGTATATCAAATGGTGTGCTATGTGTGCCGCAAGCAAGCCTAGCAACAAAAAGTTTGGGTTATATACAACACTGCCAGTACCTTCTCAGCCATGGGAAAGTATATCCATGGATCTTGTTCGATGTATGGGACAAGTCATGATTATGTATATGTCATCGTGGATATATTCAACAATATGTGTATTTTCATGCCATACAAGAAACAAGTCACAACTGAACAAACAACAAAGATGTTCTTTACTACTGTATGGGTTCATTTTGGACTTCCTACATCTATTATATTAGATTGAGACTCTCGTTTTTTGGGAAATTTTTGGCCTCATTTACGGGAGCTCATTGTGTAACATCCTCACTATAATCCCCATTTTAGTTAATGTTTATGTGGATATAATGTGTGGCTACATCCAAAGCGATGTAATATGTGAATTGTATTTCCTTGTTTTATTAATAAAAATGTGATGTTAGCTTCTAATGGGTCATGGAAAAGAGATGGGGGATGAATTAATACACAAGAGAGAGGAGTGTCTAGGATAATGGCCAAGAGGGGTGCAAGGGGGAAATACCCATGTATATTAATTTAACTCATTTTCCTAAATTTTCTATTTGTATATGAACCTTCCCATTTCTGATTGAGTGTTCCCAAAGCCAATCATTGAATACATCTAAGAGGGTGGGTGTGAGTGGTCACATCCCAAAGTTATTGGGCACATGGGGGTTGAGTAAAATTAGCTTGGGGAAGGGTGTGAGTCAAGAAAGGAAAGCCAAAGAGAAGAAATCTGTATGGGTTGGGGAAACAAGTTTTAGTTAGTCAAGTTTATGTATGGGAAACAAGGGGAGAGGAAGAAACATAGCTTGAAGTTGATGCAGCCATGGAGGGAAAATTCTAAAGCATGTTGGAATGTAATTGGAGCGAATTGGAGATGGAAAACTGAAGAGCTAGGTTGTCAGGCCTAAAGAGTGAAATCCTGGGTGAGTTGCACTGAGATATTCCTATATACTTGTGCCAGAGAGACCATGATAAACAAATGGGACACCTGAGTGACTGAGATCAGTGAAGGGGTACATTCCTTGGGTTGGACAGGTGAAGAGGAAGAGAGCTGGTGGAAAATCGGGGTAGTTGTAGGAGAATATCAATTGGGTTGAGATATTTATGCGTTGTGAATGGACTATGAGAGACCACCCTCTTTTGTGGATTGCGAGCCTCATCTCTAGGGTGACTGGTTATTGATATTTGGAACAAACGGTCCATGGTTGGGTGGAACATTTGTCCCAAGCACCTGGTTGCACAACTGTTGTGAAAAGATAAGTGTTTTATGTTGTTGTTATGTTAAATTTTGTGTTTAATTGTTGGGCATGCACTTTGTTTATTTGGAAGGGATTTATATTTTTCTATAATGAGTTGTTTAGTTGCATTTCATGTTGATTATTGGCATGTTGTAGATGCACCTATTTTATGGTTGTAGAGAGTATCCAAATATATTTTAATTCGTAGTTGTAAGCTACAAGAAATCAACTAATGGTAAATGAATTAGTTTGGTTAGCATAAATTTTATTTTTAAGAGTATTCTACATTGTAATGTCACTCATATGGGCTGGGGTATGTTACATTATGGTATCAAATCTTTGGTTCAAACATCGAGATTGTATGGGCCAAGATGTGTGCAAATTCATGAAAGTTTGTCGTAGCAGATTTTGTCTGTGACTAATTTGGGGAAAAACAAAGAATTTTGAGAGAAATCCCCAAATTCGTGGGAAAAATCTGGGTTTGAGTGACTTCGGACAATTTAACAAGGTTAATGGAGTAGTGCAGTGAAGTTGCAGATCGAAATTTCACCTAAAATGGTCAAAATTCGAGTTTTAATGGTCTCATGTAGAGTTACATGCAGTTTGGTGGATCGACGATTGAGATCTCTTTTGAACTCGAGATCGACGACTGGGATTCACTATGATAAATTTAAAAACTCATAGATTTTCATCCGTTTTAAAGGTTGATCATATCAGTGTCTAGGATTAAATCGGGCGTTGTGAAAGGGATCAATTTGACAGTTAAGATCAATTAGAGAAGGGTCAAAATTTTTCTAAGTGTTAAAGTTCACCAAGAGAAATTGTTGACGGCCGATGGACAGATCAAATGAACTGGAAAAGAGTTTGGTTTGGCCCTAAAAAATATCTAATCGTCGATGGCCAATGGTTAGGGTTTGGCCGAATATACCAAAGTGTTTTCAATTTCTGATGGAAGTTGTCGATGGTCGATGGGCTAGTGGTCGAGCGTTGACCGATTCAGTGAAGTGTCCCAAACGAGCAACAAAAGTCGTTGATGGTCGATGGGTCAATGGTCAGAGGTCAGACTATTTTGGTGAAATGTCTGAATCAAGCAAGAGAAGTCATCGATGGTCGATGTGTTGATGGTTTGGCGTCAGTCGAAGTCGTCGAGGTATTTGTGTTGTCCAAGAGAATTGTCCGATGGTCGATAGGGAAGAGAGGATGATGACATCATCATCCAAGTGTTATGCCACATCCAAATACATGTGTCATGCCATGTCACCCAAGTTGACACCTTAGGATGACGTGTCATGCCATGTTAGCATTTTCCATGTCAGCCAACAAAAGTGGCCGATGGTCAAATCGGTTGATTTGGGAAAGCGTTCGACAGTCATCGAGGATTGTCGATCACCGATTGGCGGGTGGTTGGGAATCAAAATATTGAGTGGATATTTTTTCATTCACAAAAAAATATCTTCAATGGTAGTTTTACTATTTGTTTGAAAATCGGGTACCGGGGAAATAGACTGACGACCGTTAGTCGGATCGGTATCTTTGGAAAAACGTTTTGCGCATCCAAAGGATGATACCAATCATCGATGGTCGCTATGTTTATATCAATGGTTTTTGTGTATCATGATTGGAGATCAATGACTGATATTTAAAGAACTATTATTGTAATAAAATAGTGAATTTTGTGTGCAATGTTTCAAAGTTTTCATATTTTTGAAGGTCATTAACTTGTGGGGCATTTTTGAGGCCCTAAACGATATTTTTAGGACGTCAAAACCCAAGAGAACAAAGTGTAGCAAGGTACATTGGGTCTCTGTAGCTCAAATAAATAACTCAAAGAGAGTTATCCAATGAGGTAAATGGTTCGCGAAACAGAGCTCGTATGAGAAAGTTACAACCAAAACAATGAGGGTAAAATGTTGGCATCGATATTACTTCCAGAGGGCATAAATCTATGCTCAAAAGTTCATTTGGGGCATAGGAGAGGTCGATGGAAATATTATGACCCATAGAATCTAGTGGTGGAGTCATATTTTGGTTATGGGTACCTGAAAAAGTGCAGGAAGAGAAATAAGACACATGTAGCATATATGAGTAAATTGAGTAAAACAACCTAAACTTCTTTGGACCATAACTTTCAACTCGAAGCGCGGATTTGAGAAAAAAAATAGTTGTTGGAAATGTATTGAGGAGTAGAAGACATCTGTAAATCCATAATTTTGATTTGGGCAATTGAATTTCTCATAAATTAATAAATAGAGTTTTGTAGCAGTAAAAAGAGTGGAATTGCAGGATGTAGTTGTTGTAACTTTTCACTCAGAATTCAGATTGAGGCATGAGTACAGTTGTTGGGAAGATGTTTCAAGGAGGAATGAATCAAGAAAATCAAAATTTCAATTGGTGAAATACGTCCTTCATAAATTTATGAATAAATAACATGTATTCTATATGATGAAATGTTTTATGCTATGCATATTTCTAACAATAATTATTATATGCACATTTCTTGTAGAATTAGAGGTACAGAAAGAGAATTTAGTTATTATATGAGGACTGGAGTCATGGAATATGATCAAGGATGTTAGATCCATGAGGAAGAGATCATAGGTCAACATTTTAGCATGGGGAATGCTAAGATGGATTCAAATGGAAGAAGAGATAGGAAAGAGCTTGTCTCTATGAGAAGTCTGCATAGAGAAGTGCAGAGATACAAGGATGATAATGAAAGGATTATGAAGGCTCAGGAAGAGATACTTAAAAGTTTGAATATGTTGCATAAGAAAGTTAACAAGGATTCTGGCACCAAGAAATTAGCTAGTGCTAGACAAGTATCGACATCTAGATCCCATAGAAAAAGGGATGATAATGAAAATTATAGGAAATCAAGAAGAATGAGAAGGCACTATCATTGTCCAAGGTGGCCCACTATAAGAACTCATACAAGATCATGGACATGGAGTAGTTGAAGTGTGTCTCATGTTCAGAGGTAAAGAAGAAGGCATGAGGTAGACATCTTGCAAGGCGAACTCAAGAAAATAAATCCACCTACTTTCAATGGTGAGCACAGGGAAGGAGAAGAGGCAGAGGTAGAGGCAGAGGCAGGGCTGTTGGAAATGAAGAAATATTTCCAGCTGCATGATTACCCATCCTAGTTACAAGCTATAATTTCCACCTACCACTTGCAAGGAAAGGAATCCATGTGGTGGGATCAGCTTAAGGAAGCCAAGAACCTTGATGAGAACAGGATATCATGGAGGAAATTCAAAGGATATTTCCAAGATAAATATTTGTCTGAGCATTATTATGAAAGAAAGATGAAAGAGTCATTTGAACTCAAATTGGGAACCATGACAATGGAGGAATATGATAAGTGGTTCTTTGAATTGTTGAAGTATGTTTACTTCCTCAAGGATGAGAAAGTCAAAATCCAAAGGTTTCTAAGTGGGTTACCCTCCTTCTATAGTGACAAGATACAATATGATAATCCCAATACCTTGGACAAAACCATAAGGAGAGAGAGGCATCTTTATGAGAAAAGCAAAGGAAGGCCAGTTTTCCAAATGGCTTGGAATGACAAGATGAAAGGGAGAAAAGGATCAAAGGGATGAAGGTTTTAAGCCACCCCTTTTTGGAAATAACTCCCAAGCGAATCAACAATGCCAGGCACCCGAAAATGAGAAAAATAATGTAGATTCATTTGGGAAAAGGCCAAGGCAACAACCTGTTCAATGTTGTGGATGTGAGGTAAATCACTTATATAGGGACCACCCTCACAAAGGAGAAAGAATGAGGATTGTCGGAAACATTCAGGAGGATGAAACAATGAAATAGATGGGAGGGAGCATGCCAAGAATTTATGTATCCTTGTACAACAAGCAGGAAGAATATCAATCCCCCATGATCAAAGTGGAAGGTAAGATTGATAACCATCCCATATCTATTTTAATTGATTCTGGAGCTAGCCATAGTTATATAAATGATAACATTGTTGAAATATTTCACTAGAAAATAAGTAAGCATAAAAAATCTTGGTTAGTTCAGTTAGCCATGGGGGATAAGAGGAAAATCAATGAGTTGGTTAAAGATTATCAAATAGACATGAATGGAATCAACATGAAGGCAGATGTAAACATCATGCCATTGGGTTCATATGACTTACTAATTAGCATGGATTGGGTGGAAAAACATCATGTTTTCCTATATTGTTACAACAAGACAATCACATGTCTTGATGAGGAAGGTAAGCAAGGAAAGATTCAAGGCATTCCAAGAGTTGTAGTTGTTAGAGAGATTTTAGATATGCAGTTGAAGAAGATATTCAAGAAGGGATGTCAAATGTTTGCAACCCATATGGAAGAGGAAGACAAAGACAAAGTAGAAATAATTGAAGACCATCCAGTCTTGAGGTATTTTGAATATGTTTTTAGAAAAATCCTAGGATTTCCACCAAAGAGAGACATTGGTTTCTCTATTGATTTGGTGCCAAGAGCCACCACAGTGTCTAAGACACCTTACAGAATGGGCACACAATAACTAAAAGAGTTACAGATCCATCTTGAAGAAATTTTGAAGAAGGGATATGTACACCCAAGTGTGTCACCTTGGGGAGCCTCGATTACTTTTGTAAAGAAGAAGGAAAAAACCTTAAGGTTGTGTATTGATTTTAGGCAGCTTAATAAGGTTACCATAAAGAATAAGTATCCTTTGCCAAGAATTGATGATTTGTTTGATCATCTGAAATGTGCGAGAATATTTTTGAAGATTGACTTAAGATCAAGATATCATCAAGTAAGGATAAAGGAAGACGACATCAACAAGACAACATTCAAAACAAGATATGGGAATTATTAATTCATGGTAGTACCATTTGGACTATCAAATACCCCAAATTTGTTTACATGTTTGATGAATGGAGTGTTCAGGGAGTACCTGGACAAGTTTGTGATTGTGTACTTAGATGATATACTCGCCTATTCCAAATCAGAATAGGAACATGAGAAACATTTAAGAATGGTGTTGAAAGTTTTAAGAGTGCATAAATTTATGCTAAGCTAAGTAAGTGCATTGTTTACCAAAAGAAGATGCACTACTTGGGGCATATAATTTCAGTGGCAGGAATATAATTTGATCTTGAGAATATAGAGGCCATTAGAGGATGGCCAGTGCCAAAGAATGTGAAAGAGGCCAGATCATTCATGGGTCTTTTCGGTTATTACCAACAGATTCATAAAAAAAAATTCAAATATTGCAAGTCCAATCACTTCTTTTCAAAAGAAGGGAGTGAAGTTTGAATGGACTTCCAAGTGTGAAGAGAGTTTTCAACAGTTGAAGGGATTATTGACATGTGCATCAATCTTCAATATTTCATATCCAAGAAAAGATTTTCTTGTGTGCACCGATGCATGCAAGGAAGGATTCGGTGGAGTTCTCAGTCAAAAGGACCATGTGGTATGCTATGAGCCTGGAAAATTAAAAGAGAGTGAGAGGAATTATTCTACACATGAATTGGAGTTAGCAACGATTGTACATGCATTGAAAATGTTGAGGCATTACCTTATGGGTAAGAAATTTGAGCTAAGAACATACCACTCTGGTTCGAAGCATTTTTTTAGACAACCAATATTAAATGCTAGGAAAACTAGATGGATGGAATTTATGAGTGAATATGACTTCGAGATTAAGCATATAAAGGGGAAGGAAAATCAAGTGGCTGATGCAATCAGTAAGAGAGCTCGTGAAGTGTGTTATCACTAGGAGTCACCTTCTGATTGCAAGGAAGGTAAGCCCAGTACCCATCAAATGATATGTGAAAGTATGAGTGTTTTTTGAAAGGTCGAATGGAAAAACTCGAAATGATAATATCCTCACTCAGAAACAGGGCTAACATGTAACAACAAATAAGGCCTTGACTAATTTTAACCAGTAGTTTGGGAGTAAATGGGGATAGAAAGAAGACTTGAATGAGAGGAATATAAGAGCTACTGCAAACATCAGGTCCACAAAAGCCCAAATGAAGAAAGTTTCTTAAAAAAAGATCTTATTGAGATTGGAAACTAAGGAGCTAAATAAACACCATGACAATAAAATGATCAAACCTCCATCATATCATTACCATAGTCATCCATATGAAGCATTCAAATATGAACATTTAGCATTAGAAGCAAATAGTCTGAAATAGGAGCTGATTTATATTAGTCAAAAAGTCTTAAGTCTGCATTAAAGAAAATACTGCCTCCTCGCGCTCTGCTAACGCTAGGGATGTTGGCTTCTCTAGCACACCCCTGAGGCCTCTGCGCCCTCCCGACCGACCTGCTACGAGTTCCTTCAGACCATGGATGCCTGTGGGGACCCCGATTCGCCTCCGGAGGTTCTTGATTTCAAAACCATGGTTTCTGCCGACCCTAAGCTCCCTCCCACTGCGTCTCAGGAGAAGTTCGTAAATAAAATGGATTCAATCCCTTCTGTGGCCCTTACGGAAGAAGAAACATGAAAAGAAGCCTTAAATCTGGCTGAGAGAGGCCTCATAGGCCACTTCACGGGCATCTGGCCTTATCCCAAATCGGTGGAAGAATGGACTCAAAGGAATTGGAATCCATTGATCAAAGAGGGAGTCAAAATCTATTTCATAGGTAAGGGTTTCTTTGTGTTTTTCTTCAAAAACCCGGATGATAGAGGATTAATCTTCAGAAATGGGCCATACTTCATGGGACCCCAGGGTCTTTATCTAAACAAATGGACTCCAGATTTTGATCCCACTTAGGACATCCCCTCTGCTATCCCGGTTTGCGTCAGGCTCCCTCATTTACCTCTCCACTGCTGGAATAAAAAATCCCTCCAGATCATTGGTAATGCGTTGGGAAAATACATAGACCAAGCTACAGGAAAGGATCAGTATTATTGCGCTCGTATCTATGTAGAAGTGGATCTAGAAGAGGGGTTATCGGAAGCAATCGAACTCACTGTAGCGGGGTGGACGCATGTCCAGGAGTTGGACTATGAACAACTACCTTTTAAATGCAGACATTGCCATGGGCACGGACACTTTGCAAAGAATTGCAAGAAGAAGGCTGAGGAACAAGTAGACAAACAAAATGGGGAACAATGGACCCTAGTTCAGAAAAATGCAAACTCAAAAAAAGGCACAGGTAAAGGCAATATGACTGGAGGTCCTAGCAGCTCCAAAACCAGCCAAGAAACGGAAGTAACTCCAAATGGGACAGAAAGTGCGTAGAACAATCAAGTAAATCTAACCCAGGAGAACGTAGAACAGGCAGACACACCACCTTCAAACAAAGAGGGAGGGGAAGCAATATAGATCAAAGCCAATCAAGGCAACCCCTCCAATCCTTCATATGCAGAAATCGCAAGGAAAAAACTAGTGGAAAGCTCAGGTTCTTCAAAGGATGAAACCTATGAGCGTCCTTCGAAAAAAGCAGGAAGGAAATCCCGCAAAGAAAAGAGGGAGGAGGAGGCAGAAAGGCTCAAAATATAGGGAAGTCAGTCTACAATAGAAATGTCTATTGGGTGAAATACCAGACCAAGGCCTTCCAAGGAAGGCCCCAATCCCCCCCTTAAGTAAATAATGAAGCTCGTCTCTTGGAATTGTAGAGGACTGGGGAATCCCTCTAAAATAGAAGTAGTTAAGGGCCTTTTGAAAGCAGATCCCTCAGACATTCTCATGCTCCAAGAGACCAAAATAGAAGGGCAAGCCCTTCTAGAGATCAACGGTTCAAAGTGGAATAAAAGATCAGGCAAAGCAGTCAGTTCAAGGGGAACCTCTGGAGGGTTGGAAACTCTTTGGACTGAAGACCTATTCCAACTGAATAAGCATCATGAAACCTAGCACCAGATCTTCACGGAACTGAAGCACAATGCAAGTAAGTTGTCCATCTCTCTCTTCAATCTTTATGTACCTATTTCCTACTCTGAAAAACAAGAATGTTGGAATTCTTTCTCTGCCTTTTTAGAGGATAATTCTCCCAGCAATATCATCATAGCCGGGGATCTTAATATTGTAATGAAAGAAAAAGAGAAGAGGGGGGGGGCCAGCATCAGAGACCCCATGATGGCCAAGGTGGAGGATCTCACACAGTTTTGGGATCTTTTAGATTTCAATCCTATCCGAGGCATTTATACTTGGTCCAATAACAGGGTGGGACCAGACCACATTTCTACTCGATTAGATCGATTCTTGGTGCAAAGATCCATAATGATGAACAAAAAGATCATCATCACCAAAATCCTTCCCAAACTTACCTCAGATCATAAGACAATACAACTTCTCCTGGAAGAGGAAGAAGACCTGGGCCCTATTCCTTTTCGATTCATCCCTCTATGGATCGAGAGAGATGGTTTTTTAGTGATAGTGAAAGCAGCATGGGCCAAATCCTTCTCTAGATCCTCAAGTTATGTATGGGAGCAAAAGTTGAAAGCTACAAAACAAGCTCTGAAGAATTGGATAAAGAAACCAACCCCTACTCCTACCGAACAAAGAAAAGAAGCAGTGCAGTCATTGCAGACCCTACAAACAGATATGGAAGGCAAATATATCATAGTAGAGTTGTTGGAAAAAGAAATAAAAGCGCAACGATCCACATATCAATCTTTTCGAAAGGAAGAAGAATACTGGAGACTCAAATCCAGAAGTCTCTGGTTGAAGGTTGGGGATAGGAACACCTCCTTCTTCCACCGGCAATATAGAGCGAGACTGTCTAGGAATCATATAGCAGAAATAAAAATAGTGGAGGGCCAAGTCTGCAATGGTTTCAATCAAGTCAAAGTTGTCGTAAAAACCCATTTCAGGAATTTATACAGAGAAGGTACTCAAAGCAATGATGAGGAAGATGTTGACTTCCTCTCTAATATCCCTTCCCTCATCAATCCAGAAGACAATGCAATCCTCTGTAGACCAACTTTTGAGGAAGAAATCATTAATGTTATCTGGTCCATGGATGCAGACAAGGCACTTGGGCCTGATGGATTCACAATCCACTTCTATAAATCTTGCTGGCATATTATCAAGGATGATCTCTATAAAATGATAAGTGGGTTTATAAAAAAAGACAAGGTAGGTGGAGGAACCAACTCCACTTACCTTTCTTTAATCCCCAAAGACTCCAACCCTGATTCATTTGCAATATTCAGGCCCATATCGCTGTGTAACGCTTCCTATAAAATTCTGGCTAAACTACTAGCAAATTGGATCAAGCCGTTGCTAAAAAGATTGATCTCCAGTCCTCAAGGTGGTTTTGTGGAAGGTAGGCACATTATGGACAATGTAATCCAAGTTCAAGAGACAATACATTCAAGCAAACAATAGAAAGAGAAAGGTATGTTGATAAAATTAGATATGGTGAATGCTTTTGACAGAGTTAATCTCTCATTCCTTTGCAATGTTCTTCTCTCCTTTGGCTTTTCATCTCACTTTGTTCAACTAATAAAATCCTGCATTGACAATCCGTGGATTGCCCCTCTAGTCAATGGTCGCCCAACCAATTTTTTCCAAGCTCAGAGAGGCATCAGGCAGGGATTCCCTCTCTCCCCTTTCCTGTACATCTTAATGGCTGATTCCCTTAGTCGGAAGCTCACTGCTGAAAGATTAGTTGGCAACATTTCGGGTCTCAAACCTTCCAATGGAGAAGAACCCCTGAACCATGCACTCTTTGTTGATGATTCCCTTCTCCTCGGGGGAGCCTCCATCAAAATAGCCAAAGCATTTGACATAGTCCTTAGAAACTATTGTAGAGTTTCAGGAGCTTTAGACAATGAGAGCAAAAGCGAAGTCTTCAGCTGGAATATAGGCCAACACGAACTCACAGGCATCACCACTCTCCTCGGCTTCAAAGGCCAAGCAAAATGGGACAGGTTTAAGTACCTCGGCCTTCCCATCATATCTGGCGTCAACAAAAGATCGCTATGGAGCGATATCATTTCTAAAATTAAATCCAAAATTGCTGCATGGGGAGGCTACTGGTTGACTAAGGGAGGCAAAGTTATCTTAATCAAATCCTTGCTGTCTGCGCTTCCAATCTTCCAGGCAACTTTTCTTCTCGCACCAAGAAATGTGATGGAGCAGATCTCCAAACTTCTCAGAGACTTCTTGTGGTAGGGAGGGAAGGGAAACAAAAATAAAATGCATTTGGTGAACTGGGAAGTGGTCAAAAAATCCATGGCAGAGGGGGGGCTGCAAATTAGAGACCCCACACTCGTCAATTTAGCACTGGGAGGAAAGATTTTGTGGAAATTGCTCCATGAGCCCACACACCCAGTTAGTGTTACTCTGTGTTCAAAATACGGGCCCAACAAATCTCTCAGCAATCTCCAAAACAATAACACAACAAATTGTACGCAGGTGTGGAAATTATGCTGCAAAAGCAACAATTTCTTCAAAAAATTGGTCTACAAAATACCTGGAATTGACAAACGTACTCATCTATGGCTCGATAGCATCATGGGGAGAGAACCTGTGGCTGATAATGTGGACATAACAGATCTTAGAGACTGGATGGAGAGAGCATGAGTTAACAACTTATATGACCTTTCGAAATGGGATCAGCATGGAGATTAGGCAGGATGGGATTTTCAAGGAGTCCCAGCTCGGTTATCTCTTCAACAATCCATGCTCATAGATCTGCTGGAGGACGCCGCCCCTATCAATAGAACCATGAAATATAGTTGGGGTTGGGGCCAGACTGGTGTATACACCACAGTAGCAGGATATAGAGTTTTGCAGGCCTCAAGAAACAACAGTCAAACACCGACTTTCTGGAAAAATGTCTGGGAACCTCTAGCCTTACCAAAAGTGAACTTCTTCTTCTGGACCCTGGTACACAATAAAATTCTAACGGGAGATAATCTGGAGAAAAGGAACATAGTGGGGCCTCACAGATGCATGTTATGCAACAATAACTCCAAAATATCCCAACACCTATTCATGGATTGCATTTTTGCTAAAGAGGTTTGGGGACTCATTCTACAGGACTTTCAGATTTCATTCCCTCCCCAGAATTTTGTTGTGGATCTCTTTTCCTCTTGGAGTCTTTTCTACCCCCAACGAATCCCTTCCAAATCACTTTGGCGCAAAATATGGACAGTGATTCCCAAATATGTATGTTGGCAACTTTGGTTGTCATGCAATCAACTGATTTTCAAAGAGCTGCGACACTCCCCATTGCAAGTAGTTGCAAAAGATAAATCCTTCCTCCTGGAAGCAGCCCAACAACAGTATTTTAAAGAGGATCCTTCGTTACTGCCCGAGGAAAAGAGGTGGTAGGCCCTCTTGTGCCTTATCCACGTAAGTATCTCCTCTCCCCACAAACTGTCAATCCGGATTGGTGCATAAGAGATGATGATGAAACTTTCCAGTCTTGGTGGCAGTCTCAAAATTTAACCACAATTTTCTTTGATGGGGCGTCCAAAGGAAATCCCGATGTCACTGGTGCTGGGGGGTCATCTACTCCCCAGATGGGTCTTCAAAAGACTGTTTCTGCTGGGGATTAGGTCAAAAATCCAACAATCAAGCTGAGATTCTAGGGCTTCTCAAAGCATGCCTTATTGCAAGAGTAAAAGGAGTCAAAGACCTTTAAGTTTTTGGAGATTCAGAGATAATAATAAAAAAAGTAAACATGGAGGCACGGTTCAACAATGCCATCCTCAACAAAGCCTTGGTCAGATTGAAGAGAGTTCTTCTAGACTTCGAATCTTGCAAGTTTTATCATATTCTTAGAAAGTCAAACAGTGAAGCTGATCAGATGGCGAACAAAGGAAACACACTCATGAAAGGACTGCTAATTGTAAACAATGAAAGTTTTGTTCAAATTCCCTGAGAATGTTGTAGATCAAAAGCAACATCAGTTAGAAAACTGCATTGTAATAGGGGTCGCTTTGGCAAAGACCCATTATCACTTTAGATAAATAAATTCCATACCCATGATAGTTAAAAAAAAAGAAGAAGTCTTAAGTCCAGTACATACTAGATCACAGTCACTTTATCAAAAATATTATAGTTTCTTAGGAGCCTTTCTCTACCATCTGACCCATTAAAGAAATTCAACTATCTATTTATAACAAGAAAGGGAGGCAACAACTGGAGGTACGAGCTGGCCTATTTTCCTTAAAAATCTCAGAACATTTATTTATTTTAACAACTAAGATAACAACCTATACTATAAAACTGGGAAGTGTTGGTGACTAAACCCAATCATGCTTCTAACTGCTTTGATCCTCTTTTGTTGATCAACTCATGTTTTTCCATGTGTCCCTTTGGAGCTTGTAGTTGTCCTATGCATGCCAACTACTACTTCTGTCAGTTATTTCATTATTAACTTATCCAAAACTATTGGCTTAGTCTTCCTAGATCCTTGGTGTTTGCTGGCTACTCCATTGGGTAGAAATTCTGGGTAGCACCCCCTAAAATGGAACAAGGAGAGAAGGCAGCGCCTATGGGTAGTGTCAGGCCTGTGCTGCATTTTTGAAGCTACATTTTTCCTCTATTGCAAAATTGAGTAGCGCCTGTGTGTAAACCAACTCTCTGTAAGATATTACACAATGCCTGTGGGTAGCGCCTATGGGTAGCGGCTATATGACAATTCCATGTTCTATAAAATATTACGTAGCACCTTTATGTAATGCCACCTACACTACGTCTGCATAAGGGTTTGGGTAGCTATGCCAAAAATGCAATGTCTTTGACCCCTGAACATGTGTAGATATGTTTGTGTCATTCCATGATGACAAATCAATTTACTTAGGTGCTTTTACCACTGAGTGAAGCTAGCACTTAGAAAAAATTCCAAAATTCATATAGATAAACACATAGAAGCCTGTATAGGTGGAAAAAATTAGTATGTGCATATTAGTTAACCTTCACAAGAAGGAACAACTCTAAAAAATGGGGTTTACCACTACCAACTACTTTGTCATTTTAACACTTAGCCTCACACTCTTTCTGGTGGAAAGAGTATCTCCAACTAACTCAATAGAATTCTTCTTCTTAGTACTGGTAGGCTTCTTTAGTATAGTTGTGCTCTCCTTAGCTACTGGCTTGTCATCTTCAATGGACACATCAACCAAAACCTGTAAATTCTTTTGGGTTACTTCATCTTGGAAATGCTTCAGTTCTGCCTTTGGCTTCTTATTATGAGCCTAGAAATTCCTGTTGTGTCTGTAAAGATTCATTAGCTGTTTATGAAGAGGCAGAGCCTTTATCGCTATGAACCTTGCCAAGTATAGGGTATGGTTGTAAGCAATCATGAGCTCATTCATCTGATCCAAGTGGACCTTGTCTTCTTCTTTGATATGAGCTATTTCTCTCCTTGCATCCCTAAGCTGCTTAATAAGTCTTTTGTAGGTCTGGCTACCAAGGGGGTTGGGGACATGTGCAATCTCAACAGGCTTCTTCTCATCCTTTTCTTCCATCCGTACAGGAGTTTCCTTGCATGTTTCATTAGTCTTCTCAAAACCTTTTCCTTTATGCTTCTTCTCTTGCACAACAACCTGTTCTTTATTCTTCATAGGTTTCTTACAATCCTTCACAGGGATTTCATATTCCCTCTCCAAAGGTCTTTTGGTACCTTTACCTTTGATTTTCTATACAGGGGTTTCTTGTTTCTCTTCTACAGCTTTTTCAATGCCTTTTCCTTTCTTCTTATGTATATGGGTTTCTGGTAAAGGATGTCCTTTGAAATCCCCTTTAGGAATTGATGACCTAGTGAAAGGTATTTTACCTTTGATTTGAAATGCTGGAGGAGGAGAGGGAAATAGAAGCTTCTTCCCTTTTTTTGATGTCACCTTGGTAGAATATGGAACTTCTACTAACCCTAGTAGAGGTGGTGGTGAGAAATCTCTATGTGGGGAAGGACAAACTTCTCAGCTTCCCTGACCTTCTTATTGATCTCTGAAACAGGGGCTCTGCCCTTTCTCTTCTTTATGATCCATGTTTTAGTACTGGTAGGTGATGAAGAGCCTGCAATCTATTATTGGGGGATAGGTGTTGGGTCTAGTTTGAAGTGAGAAGAGACCAAAAAATTCTCCCAGGAGATCTCTTTCTTTCCCAACTCTTTAGAGACAAGCATCCTGATAAGTCTAGAGTGGAAAAGACTGGAGTCCACATCCTTGGATTTGTCTTGCACCCTATCTGCCATTTTACCTATACTTCTCAATAGGTAATATGGAATATTTATTTGAACCTTACCAGTAAAATGCAACAAAAACCTTATGTGGTAATGATACATGGTGTTAAATCTCCCTTCACAACTAAAATATCTCTGTATGATTTTCAACATTCTGTCAAACTAGTCAATCAACTGATTCCTTGGCACACTCTTAGATAAATCATTGGCTTAGTATTCATGCTTGAAAATATATTTAATGAAAGGTGAACTCAATACCATGGCCTTGAACCAATTTTCTCCTGAAATGGAATCTCTGTTGCAGCTGAGATGGAGGCTTCAGTCAGCTCAAAATCCAAATCTCCAACTCTGGTTTTCTTGCCATCAAAATTTAGTGAAAATTGTTTTTATACTTTTGAGTGGCCTCTCTGCATTTTTTGGCAGAAAGAGAGGCATCCTGCTCTTCGAAACATTTTCCTTGCCATGGGTTCTGTGTCAAAAAGGCACATCTCCACAGGTTCTGATCGAACTATCTTGCCACCTTTGTGTTCTTTCTTCGACTGAGGGGTCTCCATGACTCAAAGAGAGGGTTCTTAAGAGGCTGTAAGGGATGATATTGACTAGAAAACTTCAATTTAGGTCTCAAATGCACAAGGATGGCCCTCCAAATTAATAGTTCTTAGAAAATGAACTTGACTATGAGAAATGGACTTTCAGGCTTATACAGGTTTTCAGAGTGTAGACTATGAGGAAGTAATTCCAAAATGACTCTTCGTATAGGATTAAAAGAAGCAAAGGATAATCATAGAGGTTTGAGTAGTGCCTCTTAATAGTGCAACAAATACATAGAGGATAGGCTATTTCAGTCCTGTGACTTTCAAAGGCTATGACTAACCACAATAATCAGACTATGGATACGAGCAAAGATGTTTACACGAATGCAAATATGGATCCCATACTACCCTGCAAACTTAGCAAATTGAAACTTGAGCTCTCAACATCGGATTTAGTGGACATGCGATCATCTAATATGAACTAGAAAACTTATGCAGCGCATCACTGCTGAGGTTTTCAAATTTAGAAACCGTTACCAAGGATCATAAATGCAAGATCTTTTGAAAGCATTTCAACTAACTTTAGGCACTAAAAACAAGGGTTAAGGTATCAATCATGGCAATCATGAATTGGAGTGGGTGCATGATAAATGCTTGCTAAGTGGGCAATTTTCTCCAAATCAAAAAATGATTGGACAGGTGAGTGGGGATGATGAGGTATGCATGCGAGGTCATGAGTGATGAGAGAGGTGTGTCACATCAGCCTGGTCATGGGAGGTATCAACCTAGGGATGAATCACGAGAGGGTAAATAAAGAATAGACCATGAGATCATAAGGGTTTAAGGACAAAAAATTGAATTGTGGATCAACACATGAGCTATGAATCAAAGGTTTAGTCATCCTAAGGGGTCCTATCATAAATAAAATTTAATGGATGAGAAATTATTTCAAAGAGAAAATAAGAATCTAAGGCCTTTTTTTAATTTTTCTTTTTAACAAAAACAAACTAAGAGATCCAAGGCGACTTAGTGTGATAAAATTGGCTCCACAGGGGATGGCATGCCCCCTACGGGTTGTCAAGAATGAGTAGATTCAGTGCCTTATCCTAGGGCTATGGGGTCAGTTATTGGAACACAAAAATAGAAAAAAATGATATTTACAATGATGTAAAGAGCCACTCCAGGCTCAAGTAAAGTACTTTTTCAGGAAATGCCCATTTATAGGGCCACCAAAAACCTCTGCATTCTCCATATTATGCAACTTGAAAGTGTTATTAGGGAATACCTCAGAGATTTTGAAAGGAACGATCCATAAAGCTTCAAATTTACCATGCTTGCCTTTATCCTGCCTTGGTGCATCCCACTTGAGCACCATATCGCCCAATTGGAAATCCTCTTTTTTCACCTTCTTGTCGAATGCCTGCTTGATCTTCAGTTGATGATCATATGATTTATCTACCAGCTACTCTCGGGTCTGCTACACTTCAACCAATTGTTGAATCCTTCTGATCATATCATTGGGCTCCCATTGATAATATTGGAAGAATTTTGCCACAGGCAAGGCGAGTTGAGAGGGAAAAAAATCCTCAACCCCATACACCAAATGGAAAGGGGAAAGGCCCAAGGCCCTCTTTGTTGTCACTCTGTCAGCCCATAAAGCAAACTTGAGTTTTGAATCCCATGCCTTTTTCTTATCCTCCAACATCTTCTTAACAATCTTTATAAGGATTTTTTTTGAGGATTCTGCAAGCCCATTTCCCTGTGGGTAATAAGGGGTTGAATGAATGAATGTGATCCCATATTGTTCACAAAACTGAATCAATGGATCAGCCTTTAAATATGCAACATTGTCAGTGACAATTTTGTTCGGACATCCAAACCTCGCCATAATGTCTTCACGGAAATTAATGATCACCTTGTGGGAAGCATTCCTGGTAGGGATAGATTCTATCCACTTAGTGAAGTAATATGTGGCAGTCAAGATCCATCTATGTTGGACACTGGAAGCGGGATGAATTTCCCCGATAAAATCTAAGCCCCATTTTTGAAAAGGTCTTGAAACTACTACAGGCTTTAATGACAAAGACTTAAACTGCTGCTTTCCAGAAAATTTCTGACATTTAACACATGCTCTGATCTTAACACAAACATCTGTGAACAGACTAGGTCAAAAATACCTAGCCCTAAGAATCTTGTAGGTAGTAGTCCTCCAAAAATGATGCCCTCGACACAAACTGTCATGAAAATCATACATAATCCTTTGGGCCTCTCACAGGTCTAGGCATCTCAACAACACTCCCAATGGATCCTTCCAATACAAAATTTGATCAACCAAAAAATACTTTATCGATTTGAGTTTTAATGCTCTCCCCCTGATCTTTTCCATACCACTTGGAGGTTGTAGATTTTGAAAGAAAAATATAATGTCCTTGTACCAACTGCAATTTTCCAATGCAGGGCTGACTTGAGCACCTCTGTTGTTTAATTCAGTCTGCTGCTTTTCTGAACATGAGCCAATGAAATTTACTCCCAACACTGAGCAATTTGATTCAACCAATAGCTTGGCTAAACCCTGGCCCTTGAACAATTTGGTAGGCTTGATTTCTAAATCAAATTCAAGGATCTTAGCAATCCATTTTCTATGTTTTTCATCAATATTAGGCCGAATAAGAATTTCTTTTATAGCAGCTGATGGAACATAAGCAATAACTCTTGAATGTAGCACATAAAATCTGAAGGACTTAAGAGATTTAACCAGTGCATAGGCTTTCTTATCCATAATGTCATATTTTAATTCTGCATCTCTCAAATCCCGGTTGAAAAAGGCAATGGGCTGCTCTAAGCCTTCAGAGTTCTTCTGCAACAAAACTGCTGCTATTGTATCAAAAGAGGAAAAAGAAAAAATAAGAAAGTCCTTGGAGTAGTCTGGGTTAAGTAGGACCGGGGCTTCCATCAAAGATTTCTTTATTTGATCAAAATAACTACGAGCCTCAACAGCCCACTTGATTTCATTTTCTTTCCTCAACATGGCTATGATATACTTAAGCAACTGAACAAAATTTGACACAAACCTTCTCAAGAAATTAACCTTTCCTAGAAAAGATTGAACCTCCTTTTTAGATCTAGGCAGTGCTAAGGTTAATATAGCTTCAACCCTACTGGAATCAATCCTCACTCCTTTAGCTGACATGATATGCCCCAATAATTTTCCTTCTTTCATGGCGAACAATGACTTTTTTGGATTCAAAGAGAGGCCAATTTTTTTTCATTTTAAGAAAACCTTTCTTAAATGATCACAATGCTCTTCATCAGATTGGGAGAACATGGTTATGTCATCTAAGTATATAACAAAAAACTTGTCCTTCTCTCCAATAAATGGTATGTTCATAGCTCGCTGAAAGGTCTCCCCCGTGTTCATCAAACCAAAGTGCATCTTGGCGTACATGAATGTACCCCAAGGAGTGGTAAAAGCCATCTTGTCTCTATCCTCTGGAAAAATAGAAATCTGGTTGTAGCCAGAAAAACCATCAACCATAGACATCCAAGATGCACCTGTCACCCTCTGTAATATATGCTCAATCTTGGGCAAAGGGTAATTATCCTTTCTAGAGCTTCTGTTCAGATTCCGAAAATTGAGAGTTTGATTTCTCCATTCTTTTTTCTCACGGGGACCAAATTAGCCACCCATTCAGAATATCTCAAAGGAACAATAATGTTTTCATCTAAAATCTTTTTTACCTCCTTCTCCATGACAGGCAGTAACGTAGAATTGATTTTCCTCAACTTTTTCCTGAAGGGATTAGTCTCTTCTTTTAACGGAATATTTTCCTATATAATGTTTGTGTCATAAGTTCGGAGATATTTGTAAGTCCATGCGAATACATAAGCAAAATCCTTCAACAATTTTACATATTCATCCCTCTGCTCTCTTGATAGGATGCTTGACAACTTGACATATTTTGGATCCTTCTCTGTTCCCAAATTGCACTCAGTTATATCAACATCATCAGTAGACACTTTCCCTTTTACTGCCACATCATTTTCATCAAATACTTTTTTCAAAGGAACTAGTCCTTTTGGAATATGATTGCTAGGTAGCTGCATGATATGATGATTAGCAATTCTGTTAAGGAAAACATCAGCATGTGGAGTAATTTCAGAATCAATATCCTGATCAATGTGTAATGCAAAAAATTCATCAACAGACTCAAGAATTTTTTTAAGTTCTAAATCATCTTCAAACACCTTCCAATATTTGACATTGTCCGATATAGAAGCCCTATATTTTACTTCTACATCATACTTGAGTTTTGGCGGTATGGGTATCTTGAAATTGCTTGCTGATACAGCCAAAGAATCAACCACAAAATTCTCTTCTCGTGGAATAAAAGAGATGTTATACTCAGAGAAAAAATTCTCCACTAGGTCCCATCATTTCTATAAGATCTAATCCTAGTATTCTTAGTTTGGCAAAGATTTTTTGTCTGATGGACAATCAATTCAGCATCTCCAAATACTGGAATTTTTTTAATCCCCATATCCTTTGCATCTCTCAAGCCCAAAACAAGAGCTTCATACTCTACCACATTGTTGGTAGTTTCAAATTCTAGTTTGTATGACAAAGATATGGTTTCCTGAGTTGGTGAGACAAAGAGCACTCCAACACCGACACCTTCCTTAGAAGAGGCTCCATCAAAGAACATATTCCAAATAGAATTGGTTAGAGGAGGTTCTTCATACAAGGTAGCATACATTTTTCTTATTTCAAGAGGAGCTTCAGGAGCATCAGTGAGCTGCAAAATGATGGACCCCAAATTAGTATCAAGAGCAAAAACAAGATGATTAGCAGGGTTTGCTTCATCACTAATAATGTAAGCTAGTTGTGTTTCTCTGTAAAGTCTTCTATGCTCCCCACCAAACAATGGGATAGTTTCATATGAGAGATCCATCTGCAAGGTTCCTGCAAGTCTTTTTATGGAAGACCTTGACAAGAGCATGCCAAACTTGGGAGGAATGCCAGCCACCAAAACATCCATAAGTATACTTTTCATGGGCAGTTGAAATAGAGTCACAACCATATCCTTAATGACCCCCGGACACTTTACTTTCCTAGATTCGAAAGAATATAAGTCATGATAGGTTTTGGTGATTTCCAGTCCAAGTTCATCCATAACAGATTTTGGCATAAGATTATGCGAGGTCCCTAAATCCAAAAGACAGTTATGCAACACCTTGTCATGAATATTGAGAGAAGTATAGAAGGGGGGGGATGAGTCATCTCTGTCTTCTATCAAAGGGCCTAAAATCACAACTAGTTTTTCATCTTGCAGATTTATTGAATCAGTGGAATTAGGAGAGGCATCGGGCTATAACATTTTGGTCAGATATTTTTTAAATTCTTCATTTTTTATCAATTCCAAAAATGGTACAGGGATCTTAATTTTTTGGATCTCATTCTCAAAACCGAAGGAGCAAGAAGGCTTCAAAATCTCTTTGGTTTCAGGAGGAGGATTTCTGATCAAAAGTTGTGGGTTTTGAGAATATTTTAACTTTCTTCTCACTATCACATCCTTGGAAGAATCTTCTTTCTGAACAGGCTGATTAGGGGCAACACGCTTTTCTTCATTCTTTTTATATCTCAGATTATATCTACTAGCATTTTCCTTCATCTGGTCTCCCTTTCTTAGCTCATTGATTTGAATATCCATTAAATATTTCTCATAAGAGGATTGAGTCAAGTGTGGGGATGGGGATGAATCACCTAAACAGTGGATCTCAGGATCAACCTCTACCTCCTCTTGTTCTTCATCAGCAAACATATTATTCTGAAAAGGAGCTTGAATCCTATGATCATCTCTCTCTCTGTTTCTGGGATCTCTAGGAAGAATTTGGGGAGCATTGTTGGGTCTCCTGAAATTACCTCTATTTTCAGTGTTATGATCATTTCTATATGGTTGTCTTCCTTCTGATTTTAAATTATCAATCTCAGAAGAAAGGGACTTTACTAATTTGGTCAACTCATCTAGCTGTGAATGAACAATAGGAGAGTCAGAAGTAATGGCTTCAGCTCTGTTTTTCCTTCTATCTCTGTCAAATTTTCCCCTGAGCTTATCTGAAGCAATTATGTTTGATTCTACCTCTAATTAAACATCCTGCATCTGAACTAAGGAAGGTGACCTTCTCTCTCTCAATAGAAGGAAGAACTTGGAGCCAAAAGCACATACATAAGTGATTTTTTCAATGGCTTCAGTGGGTTTTATCTCATCATGGATCTTCTTCTACATTTTGTTAAACCTTTTAGAAAAGTCAGAGACATACTCTCCTTCTTTCCTTTTCAAATATCCAAATTCAGTGATATAATACAAAAAATCCTTTTTGTCACCCCAGTGCATCAAGAAGTCTTCATCCAACGCCTCAATACCCATGATGGATCTAGGGGCTAGACCCCTAAACCACTTCCTAGCTTCACCAAAAAGGATTTGGACGAAAACCCTCATCCAAACATCTTCATTTTCAATATTTTGGTTATCTGCATAGCTATATAAAGCAACAAGATGTTCCTCAACTGTTATATCTTCTTCTCCAATAAACTTGGGCATTTATTTCAAATAATATCCAGGGGGAAGAGAATTCATTGGATGAGGCAAGACTAGAGGAGCATATATTGCAACCACTATGGCATCCATCCTATATGCAAGGGGGTTAACAAATTCCATTTGATTTTGGATTCTAGGTGAACAAGCAGGACACAGAGATCTGGTTGTGTGCAGATTAGGAGAAGGAGAAAAGGATAAAGGGGAGTTTTCAGTCTTTACAACATCAGGTGGAGTCTTGGAGGAGGATGGTAAGGTATGAGAAGGAGATGAAGTTCCTACTTCTTTGGAAACTAAATTTTTAACAGAGAGAGGTGTAGAAAAACCTAACGTAGGAAAATCTTCAAAAATATCAAGACCAAAACACTTCTCAATATCAAGGGAGGAGAATATATCAATGTTTTCTTCTTTCAATTCAGTTTCAAAGGTAGAGTATTCAATGGGAAACTCTTCAAAATCTATCTTTTTAGATACTTCAACAGAAGATAAAGGAAGCTTACTTGATAAAACAACTGGAGTATGTAGAGTGGAATCAGGCAACTTACCATAAGCACTTGTAGTAGTAGCAGGAAAACCTTTTTTGGAAGCTTTTCCCTTCTTGTTTATCTTCTCTGGGTTAGCCTTAGGTGGAACCAAAGGTAACTATGGATTTGATCTCATATGTCCGCCTTTAGGCGCCAGAGCTGAATCAATGGTGTCGACAGGTGCAAGATGCAATATTCAAAATACTAAGTCCCAATGCACCTTGAGAGCTAGTAAGCATTGTCGTTCTATCCCAGGGAAAAGTATTCAAATTGTTCCCTGACAACGATGCAAATTTTTTTAGCACTAGGAGTCACCTTCTGATTGCAAGGAAGGTAAGCCCAGTACCCATCAAATGATATGTGAAAGTATGAGTGTTTTTTGAAAGGTCGAATGGAAAAACTCAAAATGATAATATCCTCAATCAGAAACAGGGCTAACATGTAACAACAAATAAGGTCTTGACTAATTTCAACCAGTAGTTTGGGAGTAAATGTGGATAGAAAGAAGACTTGAATGAGAGGAATATAAGAGCTACTGCAAACATTAGGTCCACAAAATCCCAAAGGAAGAAAGTTTCTTAAAACAAGATCTTCTTGAGATTGGAAACTAAGGGGATAAATAAACACCATGACAATAAAATGATCAAACCTCCATCATATCATTACCACAATCATCCATATGAAGCATTCAAATATGAACATTTAGAATTAGAAGCAAATAGTCTGAAATAGGAGCTGATTTCTATTAGTAAAAAAGTCTTAAGTCCAATACATACTAGATCACAGTCACTTTATAAAAAATATTACAGTTTCTTGGGAGCCTTTCTCTACCATCCGACCCATTAAAGAATTTCAACTATCTATTTATAACAAGAAAGGGAGGCAACAACTGGAGGGACGAGCTGGCCTCTTTTCCTTAAAAATCTCAGAACATTTATTTATTCTAACAACTAAGATAATAGCCTATGCTATAAAATAGGGAAGTGTTGGTGACTAAACCCAATCACGCTTCTAACTGCCTTGATCCTCTTTTGCTTCTCAGTTCTTATTTTTCCATGTGTCCCTTTGGAGCTTGTAGTTGTCCTCTGCACGCCAACTGCTACTTCTGTCAGTTATTTCATTATTAAATTATCCAAAAATGTTGGCTTAGTCTTCCTAGATCCCTGGTGTTTGCTGGCTACTCCCTTGGGTATAAATTCTGTGTAGTGCCCACTAAAATGGAACAAGGAGAGAAGGTAGCGCCTGTGGGTAGCACCCCTCTTCTGCATATCTGTGGCTACATTTGTCCTCTATTGAAAATTTGAGTAGCGCCTGTGTGTAAACCTACTCTCTGTAAGATATTACACAGTGCTTGTGGGTAGTGTCTGTATGACAATTCTGCATTCTGTAAAATATTACGCAGCCCCTTTACGTAGTTCCACCTACGTTGCGTCTGCATAAGGGTTTGGGTAGCAATGCCAAAAATGCAGCGTCTTTGACTTCTGAACGTGTGTAGAGATGTTTGTGTCCTTCCATGATGACAAATCAATTTATTTAGGTGCTCTTACCACTGAGTGAAGCTAGCACTTAGCAAAAATTCCAAAATTCATATAGGTAAACACATAGAAGCCTATATAGGTGGAAAAACTTAGTATGTGCATATCAGTTAACCTTCCCAAGAAGGAACAACTCTCAAAAATGGGGTTTACCACTACCAACTACTTTTTCATTTTAACACTTAGCCTCACACTCTTTCTGGTGGAAAGAGTGTCTCCAACTAACTCAGTAGAGTTCTTGTTCTTAGCACTGGTAGGCTTCTTCAGTATAGTTGTGCTCTCCTTAGCTACTGGCTTGTCATTTTCAATGGCCGCCTCAACAACCACCTATAAATTCTTTTGGGTTACTTGATATTGGAAATGCTTCAGTTCTGCCTTTAGCTTCCCGTTCTGAGCCTGGAAACCCCTGTTCTGTCTGTAAAGATTATTCAACTGTTTACAAAGAGGTAGAGCCTTTATCACTGTGAACCTTGCCAAGTATAGGGTATGGTTGTAACCAATAATGAGCTCATTCATCTGAGCCAAGTGGACCTTGTCTTCTACTTTGAGACGAGCTATTTCTCTCCTTGCATCCCTAAGCTGCTTAATAAATATTTTGTAGGTCTCGCTTCCAAGGGGGTTGGGGACATGTGCAGTCTCAATAGGCTTCTTCTCGTCCTTTTGTTCCATCTGTATAGGAGTTTCCTATCATGTTTCATTGGTCTTCTCAAAACCTTTTCCTTTATGCTTCTTCTCTTGCACAACAACCTGTTCTTTATTCTTCATAGGTTTTTTACAATCCTTCACAGGGATCTCATCTTCCCTCTCCAAAGGTCTTTTGGTACCTTTACCTTTAATTTTCTGTACAGGGGTTTCTTGTTTCTCTTATACATCTTTTTCAATGCCTTTCCCTTTCTTCTTATGTATAGGGGTTTCTGGTAAAGGATGTCCTTTGAAATCCCGCTTAGGAATTGATGACCTAGTGAAAGGTCTTTTACCTTTTATTTCAACTACTGGAGGAGGAAAGGGAAAGAGAAGCTTCTACCCTTTTTTTGATTTCACCTTGGTAGAAGATGGAACTTCTTCTAACCCTGGTGGAGGTGTGGTGAGAAATATTTGTGTGGGGAAGGACAAACTTCCTCCTCAACTTCCCTGACCTGCTTATTGATCTCTGAAACATAGGTTCTGCCCTTTCTCTTGTTGTTGATCCCTGTTTTAGTACTGGTAGTTGATCAAGAGCCTATAATCTGTGATTGGGGGTTAGGTTTTGGTTCTAGTTTAAAGTGAGAAGAGAACAAAAAATTCTCCCAGGAGATCTCTTTCTTTCCCAACTCTTCAGAGACAAGCATCCTGATAAGTCCAGAGTGGAAAAGACTGGAGTCCACATCCTTGGATTTGGATTTCACCCTATCTGCCATTTTACCTATACTTCTTAGTAGGTAATATGGAATATTCATCTGAACCTTACCGGTAAAATGCAACAACAACCTTATGTGGTAATGATACAGGGTGTCAAATATCCCTTCACAACTAAAATATCTCTATATGATTTTCAACATTCTGTCAAACTGGTCAATCAATTGATTCCTTGGCACACTCTTAGATAAATCATTGGCTTGGTATTCAGGCTTGAAAATATCTTTAACCAAAGGTGAACTCAATACCATGGCCTTGAACCAATTTTCTCTTGAAATGGGAATCCCTGTTGCAGCTGAGATGGAGGCTTCAGTCACCTCAAATTCCAAATCTCCAACTCTGGTTTTCTTGCCATAAAAATTTAGTGCAAATTGTTTTGCTACTTCTAAGTGGCCTCTCTGCATGTTTTGGAAGAAAGAGAGGCATCCTGCTCTTCGAACAATTTCCCTTGCCATGGGTTATGTGTCAAAAAGGCGCATGTCCATAGGTTCTGTTAGAACTATATTGACACCTTTGTGTGCTTTCTTCGACTGAGGGGTCTCCATGACTCAGAGAGAGGGTTCTTAAGAGGCTGTAAAGGATGCTATTGACCAAAAAAATTCAATTTAAGTCTCAAATGCACAAGGATGGCCCTCCAAATTAACAGTGCTTAGAAAATGATCTTAGATACGAGAAATGGACTTTCAGGCTTATGCAGGTTTTCAGAGTGTAGACTATGAGGAAGTAATTCCGAAATGACTCTTCTTACAGGATGAAAAGAACTAAAGGATAATCATAGAGGTTTGAGTAGCGCCTTTACGTAGCGCAACGCATACACAGAGGATAGGCTATTTCAGGCCCGTGACTTTCAAAGGCTATGACTAACCACAATAATCAGACTATGGATATGAGCGAAGATGTTTACAGGAATGCAAAAATGGCTCCCATACTACCTTGCAAGCTAGGAACACCAAAACCAGAGCTCACAACATCGGATTTAGTGGACATGTGACCGTCTGATATAAACTCGAAAACTTATGTAGTGTATCACTGCTGAACTTTTCAAATTTAGAAACCGTTACCAAGGATCATAAATGCAATATCTTTTGAAAGCATTTCAACTGACTTCAGGAACTGAAAAAAAGGGTTAAGGTATCAGTCGTGGAAATCATGACTTGGAGTGGGTGCATGATAATCGTGACAGGCACTACAAAAATGCCTGCTGAGTGTGTAGTGTTCTCCAAATCAAAAAATGATTGGACAGGTGAGTGGGGATCATGAGGTATGCATGCGAGGTCATGAGTGATGAGAGAGGTGTGTCACATCAGCCTAGTCATGGGAGGTATCAACCTAGGGATGAATCACTAGAGGGGACATAAAGAATAGACCATGAGCTCATAAGGGTTTAAGGACCAAAAATTGAATTGTGGATCAACACATGAGCTATGAATCAAAGGTTTAGTCATCCTAAGGGGTCCTGTCATAAATAAGATTTAATGTATGAGAAATTTATTTCAAAAATAAAATAAGAATCTAAGGCCTTTTTTTAATTTTTCTTTTTAACAAAAACAAACTAAGAGACCCAAGTTGACTTAGTTTGATAGCATTGGCTCCAGAGGGGATGACATGCCCCCTACGGGCTGTCAAGAATGAGTAGATTCAGTGCCTTATCCTAGGGCTATGGGGTCAGTTATTGGAACACAAAAATTAAAGAAAATGATATTTACAATGATGTAAAGAGCCACTCCAGGCTCAAGCAAAGTACTTTTTCAGGAAATGCCCATTTGCAGGGCCCCCCAAAACCTCTTCATTCTCCATATTCTGCAACTTGAAAGTGTTATTAGGGAATACCTCAGATATTTTGAAAGGACTGATCCATAAAGCTTCAAATTTACCATGCTTCCTTTATTCTGCCTCGGTGCATCCCACTTGAGCACCAAATCACCCAATTGGAAATACTCTTTTTTCACCTTCTTGTCGAATGCCTGCTTGATCTTCAGTTGATGATCATATTCTTTATATACTAGATGCTCTCGGGTCTGATGCACTTGAAACAGCTACTGAATCCTCCTGATCATATCATTCGGCTCGCCTTGATAATCTTGGATGAATTTTTCCACAGACAATGAGAGTTGAGAGGGGAAAAAGGCCTCAAACCCATACACCAACTGGAAAGGAGAAAGGCCCACGACCCTATTTGTTGTCACTCTGTCAGCCCATAAACAAAACTTGAGTTTTGAATCCCATGCCTTTTTGTTATCCTCCAACAACTTCTTAACAATATTTATAAGGCTTTTGTTTGAGGATTCTGCAAGCCCATTTCCCTGTGGGTAATAAGGGGTTGAATGAATCAATGTGATCCCATATTGTTCATAGAACTGAATCAATGGCTCAACCTTGAATGATGTAGCATTGTTAGTGACAATTTTGTTTGGACACCCAAACATCGCTATAATGTCTTCAAGGAAATTAATGATCACCTTGTGGGAAGCATTCCTGGTAGGGATAGCCTCTATCCACTTAGTGAAGTAATCTGTTGCAGTCAATATCCATCTATGTTGGCCACTGGAAGTGAGATGAATTTCTCCGATAAAATATAAGCCCCATTGTTGAAAAGGTCCTGAAACTGCTACGAGCTTTAATGGAAAAGACTTAAGTTTCTCCTTTCTAGAAAATTTCTGACATTTAACACATGCTCTGATCTTAACACAAACATCTGTGAACATA
This sequence comes from Picea glauca, assembly GCA_000966675.3. NCBI lineage: Eukaryota > Viridiplantae > Streptophyta > Pinopsida > Pinales > Pinaceae > Picea > Picea glauca. The sequence goes on from JZKD02S1677945.1 coordinate 885,662, forward strand.
TTAGGCCAAAAATACCCATCCCTGACAATCTTGTAGGTAGTAGTCCTCCAAACATGATGCCCCCCACACAAATTGTCATGAAAATCAGACATAATCCTTTGGGCCTTTCGCGGGTCTAGGCATCTCAATAACACTCCCAATCGATCCTTGCAATACAAAATTTGATCAACCAAACAATAATTTATCGATTTGAGTTTTAATGCTCTCCCCCTATTCTTTTCCATACTACTTGGAGGTTGTAGATTCTGCAAGAAAAATATAATGTCCTTGTACCAACTGCAATTTGCCAATGCAGGGCTGGCTTGAGCACCTCTGTTGTTTAATTCAGTCTGCTGCTTTTATGAACATGAGCCAATGAAATTTTCTCCCAACGCTGGGCAATTTGATTCATCCAACAAATTTTCTCAACCCTGACCCTTGACCAATTTGGTAGGCCTGATTTCTAAATCAAATTCAAGGATTTTAGCAATCCATTTGTTGCATTTTCCATCAATATCAGGCTGAATAAGAATTTCTTTTACAACAACTGATGGAACATAAGAAATAACTCTTGAATGCAACACATAAACTCTGAAGGACTTAAGATATTTAACCAGTGCATAGGATTTCTTATCCATAATGTCATATTTTAATTCTCTATCTCTCAAAGCCCAACAGAAAAAGGCAGTGGGCTTCTCTACTTAAGCAACTCAAAAAAATTTGACACAAACCTTCTCAAGAAATTAACCTTTCCTAGAAAAGCTTGAACCTCCTTTTTAGACCTAGGCAGTGCTAATGTTAGTATAGATTCAACCCTATTGGAATCAATCCTCACTGCTTCAACAGACACGAAATGCCCCAATAATTTTCCTTCTTTCATGGCGAACAATGACTTTTTCAGATTCAAAGAGAGGCCAAATTTTCTGCATTTTAAGAAAACCTTTCTTAAATGATCACAGTGCTCTTCATCAGATTGAGAGAACATGATTATGTCATCTAAGTAGATAACAACAAACTTGTCCTTCTCTCCAATAAATTCTATGTCCATAGCTCACTAAAAGGTCGCCCCCGCATTCATAAAACCAAAGGGCATCTTGGCGTACATGAATGTACCCCAAGGAGTGGTAAAATCCGTCTTCTCTCTATCCTCTGGCAAAACAGAAATCTGGTTGTAGCCAGAAAAACCATCAACCATAGACATCCAGGCTGCACCTGTCACCCTCTGTAATATATGATCCATCTTGGGCAAAGGGTAATTATCCTTTTTAGAGCTTCTGTTTAGATTCCGGAAATCGACACAGAGTCTGATTTCTCCATTCTTTTTCCTCACGGGGACAAAATTAGCCACCCATTCGGAATATCTCAATGGAACAATAATTTTTGGATCTAAAATCTTGTTTACCTCCTTCTCCATGATAGGAAGTAACATAGGATTGATTTGCCTCAACTTTTTCCTGAAGGGCTTAGTCTCTTCTTTTAATGGAATCTTGTGCTCTATAATTTTTGTGTCATAAGTTCAGAGATCTTCGTAAGTCCATGCGAATACATCAACAAACTCCTTCAACAATTTGACATATTCAACCCTCTTCTCTCTTGAGAGGCTGCTTGACAACTTGACATATTTTGGATCCTTCTATGTTCCCAAATTGCACTCAGTTATATCAACATCATCAGTAGACACTTTCCCTTTTACTTCCACATCATTTTCATCAAATAATTTTTCCAAAGGAACTAGTCGTTTCGGAATATGATTGTTAGGTAGTTGCATGATATGATGATTAGCAATTTTGTTAAGGAAAACATCAACACGTGGAGTAATTTCAGAATCAAGATCCTGATCAATGTGTGTTTATGGATAAATTCGTGAGTGCGGACACAGACCAATCTCCCCAGATCCACCTGGATCTGGAACAAAACGTGACAGAATACTACTCTTTCCCTAGATCTAGATATTGAATGAACTAAGAGAAATGGATGGTGGACATACCTTATGAACGCTCTCCTTTAATATCTATTGTTCCTAGTTCTGCTCTGATGCTCTTGTGTCATTCCAATCAAGACAATACAAACCAATCACAGCAAAGGCATTAATATATTCAATACCTAGTCCATACATGTGATCAAAAAATCATGTAATAAGATGACATCATCATTAAGGGAAAGGGACATATTCATGTATTGCATTAACTAAAAGAGAAATATACAACCTGAGCCTTGATGTCGTAGATCTCCTTTCGATGTCTCCTAGTTCTGACACACACACTTGCTCATGCATGAAGAAGTTCAACCACATATGATTACTTGTTTGTCTCTTGCTGCTGTAGCTTCAATCCTCCATACAGTCTTTCACAAGTTCTCCAATCAATCTCTTAGCTAGCTTGCTTCTTCTTTTTCTTCTTCTTGTTCTTCTTCTTAACCTTTTCCATAAGTAATCTCTTCAATATATAGGAGAAGATTAATTAGTTACTTGGATAGGGAATGATCCCAAGATATCTGGAAAGTCAGTATTTTGCCAACCATTCGAACTCCAACTCACCCTTCTAGAAGATT
>JZKD02S1677945.1:888200-902485 GCA_000966675.3 Picea glauca
ATCCAAAAGATAGCTATGCAACACCTTGTCATGAATAATGAGAGAAGTATATAAGGGAGGGGATTAGTCATCTCTGTCTTCTATCAAAGGGCCTAAAATCATAGCTGGTTTTTCATCTTTTAGATTTATTGAATCAGTGGAATTAGGAGAGGCATCTAGCTATAACATTTTGGTTAGATATTTTTTAAATTATTCATTTTTTATGAATTCCAAAAATGGTACAGGGATCTTAATTTTCTGGATCTCATTCTCAAAACTGAAGGAGGGGGAAGGCTTCAAAATCTCTTTGGTTTCAGGAGGAGGATTTCTGATCAGATGTTGTGGGTTTTGAGAATCTTTTTCCTTGCTTCTCACTGTCACAGTATTGGAAGAATCTTCTTTCTGAATAGGCTGATTAGGGGCAACACTTTTTTCTTCATTCTTCTTAGATCTCAGATTATATCTACTAGCATTTTCCTTCGTTTACTCTACCTTGCTTAGCTCATTGATTTGAATATCCATTAAAGATTGCTCAGAAGAGGATTGAGTCAAGTGTGGGGATGGGGATGAATCACATAAACAATGGATCTCAGGATCAACCTCTACCTCCTCTTCTTCTTCATAAGAAACCATATTATTCTGAAAAGGAGCTTGAATCCTCTGATCATTTCTCTCTCTGTTTCTGGGATCTCTAGGAATAATTTGGGGAGCATTGTTGGGTCTCCTGAAATTACCTCTATTTTCAGTGTTCTGAGCATTTCTATATGGCTGTCTTCCTTTTGTTTTTAACTTATCTATCTCAGTAGAAAGGTACTTTACTAATTTGGTCAACTCATATACCTATGAATGAACAACAGGAGAGTCAGAAGTGGAAGCTTCACCTTTGTTTTTCCTCCTATCTCTGTCAGATTTTCCCCTGAGCTTATCTAAAGCAATTATGTTGGATTCTACCTCTACAAAAACATCCTACATCTAAACTAAGGAAGGTGACATTATATCTCTCAATAGAAGGCATAACTCGTAGTCAAAATCACCGGCATAAGTGATTTTTTCCATGGTTTCGGTGGGTTTGATCTCATCATTGATCTTCTTGTACATTTTGCTAAACCTTTTAGAAAAGTCATAGACAGACTCTCCTTCTTTCCTTTTCAAAGATCCAAATTCAGTGATATAATACAAAAAATCCTTTTTGACCCCAGTGCCTCAAGAAGGATTCATATAATGCCTCAATACTCATGATGGATACAGGGTCCAGACCCCTAACCCACTTTATAGCTTCACCAAAAAGGATTTGGACAAAAACCCTCATCCAAACATCTTCATTTTCAATATTTTGGTTATCTGCATAGCTATAGAAAGCAACAAGATGTTCCTCAACTGTTATATCTTCTTCTCCAATAAAATTGGGCATGTATTTCAAATAAGCTCCAGGGGGAAGAGCATTCATTAGATGAGGAAATACTAGAGGAGAATATCTTGCATCCACTATGGCATCCATCCAGCCATTTGATTTTGGATTCTAGGTGAACAAGCAAGAGAAGGAGATCTGGCTGTGTGCAGATTAGGAGAAGGAGAAAAGGATAAAGGGGGGATTTCAATCTTCACAACAGTAGGTGGAGTATTGGAGGAGGATGGTAAGGTCTGAGAAGGAGATGAAGTTCCTACTTCTTTGGCAACTAAATTTTTAACAGAGAGAGGTGTAGCAAAACCTAATGTAGGGAAATCTTCAAAACTATCAATACTGAAACACTTCTCAATATCAGGGGAGAAGAATATATCAATGTTTTCTTCTTTCAATTTAGTTTCAAAGGTAGAGTATTCAACAAGAAACCCTTCAAAATATATCTTTTTAGATACTTCAACAGAAGATAAAGGAATCTTACTTGATAAAACAACTAGAGTATCAAGAGTGGAAACAGGCAACTGACCAGAAGAACTTGTAGTAGAAGCAAAAAAACCTTTTTTAGAAGCTTCTCTCTTCTTGATTATCTTCTCTGTGTCAACCTTAGATGGAACCAAGGGTAACTTTGGATTTGATATCGTATGTCTGCCTTTAGGCACCAGAGTTGAATCAATGGAGTCGCCAGGTGCAAGATGCAATCTTCAAAATACTAAGTCCCAATGCACCTTGAGAGCTAGTAAGCATTGTCATTCTATCCCAGGGAAAAGTCTTCAAGTCATTCCCCGACAATGACGCCAAACATGTTAGCACTAGGAGTCACCTTTTGATTGCAAGGAAGGTAAGCCCAGTACCCATCAAGTGATATGTGAACGTATGAGCATTTTTTGAAAGGTCGAATGGAAAAACTCGAAATGATAATATCCTCACTCAGAAACAGGGCTAACATGTAACAACAAATAAGGTATTGACTAATTTCAACCAACATTTTGGGAGTAAATGTGGATAGAAAGAAGACTTGAATGAGAGGAATATAAGGGCTACTGCAAACCTCAGGTCCAAAAAATCCCAAAGGAAGAAAGTTTCTTAAAACAATATCTTATTGAGATTGGAAACTGAGGAGCTAAATAAACACCATGACAATAAAATGATAAAACCCCCATCATATCATTACCACAGTCATCCATATGAAACATTCAAATATGAACATTTAGCATTAGAAGCAAATAGTCTGAAATAGAAGTTGATTTCTATTAGTCAAAAAGTCTTAAGTCCAGTACATACTAGATCATAGTCACTTTATCAAAAATATTACAGTTTCTTGGGAGGCTTTCTCTACCATCCGACCCATTAAAGAAATTCAACTATCTATTTATAACAAGAAAGGGAGGCAATAGTTGGAGGTATGCGCTGGCCTCTTTTCCTTAAAAATATCAGAACATTTATTTATTCTAACAACTAAGATAACAACCTATGCTATAAAATAGGGAAGTGTTGGTGACTAAACCCAATCATGCTTCTAACTGCTTTGATCCTCTTTTGCTGCTCAGCTCCTATTTTTCCATGTGTCCCTTTGGAGCTTGTAGTTGTCCTCTGCACGCCAATTTCTACTTCTGTCAGTTATTTCATTATTAACTTATCCAAAACTGTTGGCTTAGTCCTCCTAGATCCCTAGTGTTTGCTGGCTACTCCCTTGGGTAGCAATTATGTGTAGCGCCCCCTAAAATGGAACAAGGAGAGAATACAACACCCGTGGGTAGCACCCATGTGCTACATATATGCGGCTACATTTGTCCTCTATTGAAAAATTGAGTAGTGCCTGTGTGTAAACCGACTCTCTATAAGATATTACACAACACCTGTGGGTAGCGCCTGTGGGTAGTGCCTGTATGGCAATTCCGCGTTCTATAAAATATTACACAGTGCCACCTACGTTGCATTTGCATAAGGGTTTGGGTATCTATGCCAAAAATAAAGTGTCTTTGACTCCTGAACGTGTGTAGAGTTGTTTGTGTCCTTCCATGATGAAAAATCAATTTACTTAGGTGCTTTTACCACTAAGTGAAGGTAGCACTTAGCAAAAATTCCAAAATTCATATAGCTAAACACATAGAAGCCTGTATAGGAGGAAAACATTAGTATGTGCATATCAGTTAACCTTCCCATGAAGGAACAACTCTCAAAAATGGGGTTTACCACTACCAACTACTTTTTCATTTTAACACTTAGCCTCACACTTTTTCTGGTTCAAAGAGTGTCTCCAACTAACTCTGTAAACTTCTTCTTCTTAGCACTGGTAGGCTTTTTCAGTATAGTTGTGCTCTTCTTAGGTATTGGTTTGTCATCTTCAATGGAAGCCTCAACCAACATCTGTAAATTCTTTTGGGTTACTTCATCTTGGAAATGCTTCAGTTCTGCCTTTCGCTTCCTATTCTGAGCCTGGAAACCCCTGTTCTATCTGTAAAGATTCTTCAGTTGTTTACGAAGAGGCAGATCCTTTCTCACTGTGAACCTTGCAAAGTCTAGGGTATGGTTGTAGCCAATCATGAGCTCATTCATATAAGCCAAGTGGACCTTGTATTCTTCTTTGAGATGAGTTATTTCTCTCCTTGCATCCCTAAGCTACTTAATAAGTCTTTTGTAGGTCTGGCTGCCAAGGGGGTTGGGGACATCTCAGCAGGATTCTTCTCATCCTTTTCTTCCATTTGTATAGGAGTTTCCTTTCATGTTTCATCATTCTTCTCAAAACCTTTTCCTTTATGATTCTTCTCTTGCACAACAACCTGTTCTTTATTCTTCATAGGTTTTTTACAATCCTTCACAGGGATTTCATCTTCCATCTCCAAAGGTCTTTTGGTACCTTTACCTTTGATTTTATGTACAGGGGTTTCTTGTTTCTCTTCTACAACTTTTTCAATGCCTTTCCCTTTCTTCTTATGTATAGGGGTTTCTTGTAAAGGATGTCCTTTGAAATCCCCCTTAGGAATTGATGACCTAGTGAAAGGTCTTTTACCTTTGATTTCAACTGCTGGAGGAGGAGAGGGAAAGAAAAGATTCTTCCCTTTTTTTGATGTCATCTTGGTAGAAGATGGAAATTCTTCTAACCCTGGTGGAGGTGGTGGTGAGAAATCTCTGTGTGGGGAAGGACAGACTTCCTGCTCAGCTTCCCTAACCTTCTTATTGATCTCTAAAACATGGGCTCTCCCCTTTCTCTTCTTGCTGATCCCTATTTTAGTACTGGTAGGTGATGAAGAGCCTGCAATATGTGATTGGGGGGTAGGTGTTGGGTCCAGTTTGAAGTGAGAAGAGACCAAAAAATTCTCCCAGGAGATCTCTTTCTTTCCCAACTCTTCAGAGACAAGCATCCTGATAAGTCCAGAGTGGAAAAGACTGGAGTCCACATCCTTGGATTTGTCTTGCACCCTATCTACCATTTTACCTATACTTCTCAATAGGTAATATGGAATATTCATCTGAACCTTACCAGTAAAATGCAATAACAAACTTATGTGGTAATGATACATGGTGTTAAATCTCCCTTAACAACTAAAATATCTCTGTATGATTTTCAACATTTTGTCAAACTGGTCAATCAATTGATTCCTTGGTACACTCTTAGATAAATCATTGGCTTGGTATTCAGTCTTGAAAAGATCTTTAACAAAAGGTGAACTCAATACCATGGCCTTGAACCAATTTTCTCTTGAAATGGGAATCCCTGTTGCACCTGAGATGGAGGCTTCAGTCACCTCAAATTCCAAATCTCCAACTCTGGTTTTCTTGCCATCAAAATTTAGTGCAAATTGTTTTGCTACTTCTGAGTGGCCTCTTTGCATGTTCTGGTAGAAAGAGAGACATCCTTCTCTTCGAAACATTTCCCTTGCCATGGGTTCTGTTTCAAAAAGGCGCATGTCCATAGGTTCTGTTTGAACTATCTTGCCACCTTTGTGTGCTTTCTTCGACTGCGGGGTATCCATGACTCAGAGAGAGGGTTTTTAAGAGGTTGTAAGGGATGATATTGACCAAAAAATTTCAATTTAAGTTTCAAATGCACAAGGATGGTCCTCCAAATTAACAATGCTTAGAAAATGAACTTTGCTATGAGAAATGGACTTTCAGGCTTATACAGGTTTTCAGAGTGTAGACTATGAGGAAGTAATTCCGAAATGACTCTTCGTACAGGATGAAAAGAAGCAAAGGATAATCAGAGAGGTTTGAGAAACACCTCTACGTAGTGCAACACATACACAGAGGATAGGCTATTTCAGGCCTGTGACTTTCAAAGGCTATGACTAACGAGAATAATCAGACTATGGATACGAGTGAAGATGTTTACAGGAATGAAAATATGGCTCCCATACTACCCTGCAAGCTTAGAAAACCGAAACCCAAGCTTACAACATCGGATTTAGTGGAAATGTGATCGTCTAATCTGAACTGGAAAACTTATGTAGTGCATCACTCCTGAACTTTTCAAATTTAGAAACCGTTACCAAGGATCATAAATGCAATATCTTTTGAAAGCGTTTCAACCGACTTCAATCACTGAAAACAAGGGTTAAGGTATCAGTTGTGGAAATCATGACTTGGAGTGGGTGCATGATAATCGTGATAGGTGCTACAGAAATTCCTGCTGAGTGGGAAGCGTTCTCCAAATCAAAAAATGATTGGACAGGTGAGTGGGGATGATGAGGTATGCATGTGAGGTCATGAGTGATGAGAGAGGTGTGTCACATCATCCTGGTCATGGGAGGTATCAACCTAGGGATGAAGCACGAGAGGGGACATAAAGAATAGGCCATGAGCTCATAAGGGTTTAAGGACCAAAAATTGAATTGTGGATCAACACATGAGATATGACTCAAAGGTTTAGTCATCCTAAGGGGTCCTATCATAAATAACATTTAATGGATGAGAAATTTATTTCAAAGAGAAAATAAGAATCTAAGGCCTTTTTTTAATTTTTCTTTTTAACAAAAAAAAACTAAGAGACCCAAGGCGACTTAGTGTGATAACAAAGTGCATATTGCAACCATTAGAATGTAGAGGGCATATCTGAAAGACAAAATTGTTGCAGCAACAAATTCAAATCAGAATTATTTAAAAATAAAAGAGACATTACAACAAGGTAATTTTCAACAGAAATTTAATTATTATGAGCTGAAAGAAGATTGAATTATCATGTACAAAGGTAAGGTGTATGTGTCAAATTGGGGATCTAAAAAATGTAGTGCTGAAGGAGACACATAATGTGCCATATTCCGAGCACCCAAGATATCGGAAAAAAAATTGTAGCAGTAAGAAGCCAGTACTTTTGGTCAGGACTTAAGAAGGAAGTGGATAATTACATAGCCAGATGTATAGAATGTCAAAAAGTAAAGACATAACATAAATACCTAGCAAGCTTTCTACAACTATTGCTCATTCCAGAATGGAAGTGGGAAGTAGTTACAGTTAATTTTATTACTAAGCTTCCCAGAATAGTGATGCAACATGATTCCATCATGGTGGTGGTGGATAAATTGACTAAATCAACACATTTTAGTCCAGTAAATACTACACACAAGGATGCAAATATTGCATATATTTATATGAAATAAGTTGCTAGGATAGATGGAGTGCCTAAGGCAATAGTTTCAAACAGAGATCCAAATTTTACTTCCAAATTTTGGAAGGGTTTGTTCAAGGGCTTTGGGAAAAATTTAAATCTTAGTACAACACATCATCCAGAGTTAGATGGGAAAATAGAAAGGACTAACAGAATAATTGAGAACATGCTTAGAATATATGTGATGGATAAACCATAAAATTTGGAAGATTATATTCATTTAGTTGAATTTTCCTACAATTATGGGTAGCCTTCCTCATTGAAGATGAGTCTGTTTGAAGCATTGCATGGCATAAAATGTAACACACCAGTAAGTTTGGATAGCCTAGAAGACATAGTAGTTCTTGGGCCAAAATTGTTAAAAGAAATGGAAGAGAATACGAAAAAGATAAAGCAGAATTTAAAAGAAGCACAAGATAGGAAGAAAAGTAATGCAGGCAAGAACAAAATTTTTAGATATTTTAAAGTGGGAGAGCATGTGTTCTTAAAAGTAAAGGAAAAGATAATCTTTATAAGATTATGAAGTTGCTCGAAGTTGGAAACAAGATATTGTGGGCCTTTTTCAATACTAGAAAAGATAGGGCCACTTGCATACATGTTATCTTTTTCTCCATCCATGAGAGTGCATAATATATTTCATGTGTCATTGTTAAAGAAATATGTGTTTGATCCTAACCACATAATTGATTGTAATGTGATCTAGGTGGAGAATGAAGGGGATTTATTGGTGGAGCCAATGCACATATTGGACTGGAAATTCAAAGTGCTTAGGAACAAAGACATAGGGTTGGTAAAGGTTCGATGGACCTGTTATGGTCCTGAAGATGCTACATGTGAGAATGAAGAAAACATATGGGCGAAATACACACCAATTTTTGATAATTTTTAAGAAGAAAAAATCCAAGACTCCCTTTTGAGCGACTAAAATTCTGGAACCACATCTCAGAGTCCTAGCCAACTACATTGGGGACCTTGATAAAAGAATGTCTCATTCATTGGGTTATCTTTGATAAATGGATGGTACATCCATTTGATTATCCCTGATAAACAGATGGTACATCCCTTGGGTTATCCCTGATAAATGAATGGTGCATTCCTTGAGTAGGTGAGTTGAGTGGAACATGAGATTATGGTTAGAACTATTACTGGAGTTGTTAAATTGAAATTTTTTATTTCTAAGTATTGTGATGTAAATTTTCATATATGTATATCAACATAGAGTGCACCAAGGAAAACACACAATTGTAGGGGAGGGGTGTTGGTATAGGGCAAGACCCAGGGTTCAGTTATAACAATGCACCAACAAGAACTAACTATTGGCCCTTTCGGAAACACTTGCAAAGAAGATGCAGTCTCACCTGAAGTAGCTATAGGGGGTTGTAGTACATAGGTTTCTACAACCAGAGGAAATGCAAAGTGGATCCAGGGAAACACTCTCACACATATCTAGTTATTATTTATCTTTCTTAAGCCTACTATGCGAACTATATCTCAGATCTAACACAATATTTCATTAACATTATATCAGAGATTAGAAGAGCACAACATCAATCACACACAACAACAAGATATATGTGGTTCACCATCTCCCTAGGTCTATTTCCACAGAACTGTGCTTTATAATATATTAGATGAAAGCATACAGTTCTATATGCACTCTAAGCTTGTATATCTCTCTCTTTCTTTCTCTTCTCCTCTCCCCTCCCTGGGCACCTAGTTGCACGATTGATCTTCACACCCAGCTGAAAATCTTACAACACATACTTCTCTTGCCACACAATACTTCTCTCTCAACAATAACAAAAATCACTCATCATACATAATATCCAACCCATCCTAGGTCCTCTTGACCTTTATTTATACATTAAAAGAAATCTCAGACAACCTTAGGCCGAAACCTAGGCATCAAAACCTTAGGTGTCTAAAACCCTAGGTCAACTTGACTTGCATTTTTAGGGCTTCTCCAGCCTGTCTTTCCTTCTTTATTGCGAGGTGATCCAAAGAATTCATTAGTGGATTTTTCTACTTGTTGAGTTGTCCACGATCCACCTTCCTTGCTGATCTATCTTCCTCGATCTCTCCATCCAATGGATTTCTTTCTCTTACTTCGCTCCATATTTTCTTCTCTTTTGGTCACTTTGATCCAATCTTAGTCAACTTGTCTTTCGCACAGTTCACACTTCACGCCTCTTTCCTTAATATTTGTAAACTTCCATAACCAAGGGCCAAAAGGCCCCCAACACTCACATGTGACTCGTCTCGAGGCACTTCAGGTCTGAACCTTTTGTTTTCCTTTGTCTTTAGACTGCATGGGGAACCTGTGATTTCTGCTCTGTCCCACCCTTCTTTTCTTGTGCAGACTGTCTTTTCTGTGTCTGGTACATAGTTTCAACTACACCTAGTACCTAGACCCATTTTCTCATGCTTCTACTGAGAGCTGTGAGGTAGTTGGTTTTCATAGTACAATTTCAACCGGCTCCCATTCACCAAACCTTCCTTCCATTCTCCATTCAAAGTTTTCAACTGTACAACTCCTCCTTCTGTAATGTAAGAAACCTCATATGGCCCAAGCCAATGTGTCCTGAACTTCCTTGGATGCTTCATGAACTTGCTGTCATATGCCAATACCAGATCTCCTTGCTGGAAGGATTTCTTCTGATGTGCCTATCATGATAGGCCTTTTCTCGTTCCTTCTATACCTACTGATGGAATCCTGTGATAAATCGATCTTCTTCTAGTTCTACCAACTACGCAAGACTCTCTTGAACAAAACCAGTGTCATCCATATCTGTGAATGCTGCAATTCTGAGACTAGGAACCAAATATTCCATAGGGACAATTGCTTATAGAACATACACCAACTTAAAGGGGGTCTGCATTTTGAGCTTCTTGCAAGTAGTTCTATAGGCCCATAGTAATGTTGATACTCTTAAATCCCAGTCATCCCTGTTCACACTGCAAATCTTTGTCAGAGTTGTCTCTAAGATATTGTTGAAAGCTTCGACCGTCCCATTCTCTTGTGGATGGTAAGGAGTACTCTTATGATGGAGGACTTAAAATTCTTGATTCAAAGCTTCAATAGTCTTATTAATAAAGTGTGTGCCTTGATCGCTCATTAGGGTCTTCGGGCATTCAAACCATGATATCCTCAAATATAAATCACGCAGCTGTAGTTGCACTATAGTGCTTAACTTCTCTTGCTTATGCCCATATTGTCAAATACTCTATCGCAATGATGATGTATCTAGCTCTTGTGCACTTCCCTGGTGGGTTTATAGGTCCCACAAAATCAATTGCCCATTTTTCAAATTCCTGCAACGTCATCTGTGGTGCGAAAGGCATCTCATCGCTTTGGGAAGGCTTCCCAACTCTTTGGCATACATCGCAGGATTTATAGTATTCCTTGGCATCTTTATGTAAAGTAGGCCACCAGAGGCCAACTCTAAGAACATTTCGCGCTATTTCTTTCCTTGTGTAGTGTCCTCCTGTGATGACTTCATGTGATTCTGCTAAAATCAGTGGTCTTTCTACCTCCATAATGCATCTCCTCAGGATCTCATCAGGTCCCATCTTGTATAGCTATCTGGATATAAGTGAAAAATCTGCAGCACGCACTACCAGCTGTTTCTTCTAGATGATTGTATATTCACTAGGTGCCATTCCTGTTGACAGGACTTGGACTATCTCGATGAAGTGGTCAACAACCCTTATGATGGCCAACAACTATGCATATGGTAGTATATCCTCCAAGCAAGTAGGTTCCTCTCCATGCTCCAACCTAGATAAATGATCAGGCCCCTTGTTCATTCTCCCTGGATTGACCACAATCTCAAAATCATATTCTTGGAATAACAATAGCCATCTACATATTCTTCCCCCCAACACTAGCTTGATGACTAGGTATTTCAATGCAGAGTGATCAATGAACATCTTAAAATGGCCTCCCAACAAGTAATGACGAAACTTCTGCAACACATTATGGTCTTCATACCTAACTTTTTCCTTCTATAATGCTTTTCTTTCTCCATTATTATTGGTATAAAAAAAATCTTGTTAATTTTCATATTAATCCACAATTAAAAACTTTAGAACTATAAGAAATACACTATACACGTGTTTAATGAGATAATGAACTTGGACACACCAAGGTAGCTTTCCATGGCGGCTTGAACACATGGCTTGCTTTCTCCAAAAATTCATTATTCATTCTTCTTTTTTATCCTTTCCTTCATCGATGTGGGTTTTAATGAAACATTTTCTAATTTCAAATTCTTATATGTAATTTTTTATCATGTAGGGAATATATACACAAAACCACAAAGCCTATTATACATATTATATTTTAGAATGATTGAAAAAGTATGTGTGGTGTGATTCTCCACATTTATACTTCCAACTCTAACTACCTCTATGCACTCTGCCACACCATTTAAAAGAAAAAACAAGTGCTAAGCACCCTGCAACAAGCCACGACTCACAAATACCATAGTAAGTGCATAAAGGCTGTTAGATGTAGGGACATTCTAAATCTAACGACCTTTATTCACTTTAACGTGGCAATTAATAGTCTATCATGGAGGGTGGAATTTAATAGTCTAGCTCAGGGGTGCTTAAAAGTTTGCCTTTTTTGTATTACCACTGGGCTAATTTGATCCATTCTATTGGGATACTTTTCACTCTATCTCTTACTTTGTCATTGGGGGTTAAAGTAAGATTTGAAGCACTAATGGGACTTGCAAGACTAGCACGACCTTTAAAAAGCACTAAATACAAATATAACATGAAGGGAGATAAAAGATTCAATAACTCGAAGGTCAAAAGATGTTATTAAATAAATCAGAATACTACAAATCAGTTTTTTCCTTTTGTGGTTCACGGTGCGAAGCTCGCTATGTGTAATCCCCTGAAATCCAAAGAACATAGGAGGGTCAAGAATTTCGAGAATATTGGCTCATAGAGAGCAACATGTCGCATAGATAAGACTCAAACCTGGATGGGGATGAGAAAACTCCCCTCTCCAACCAATTGATCTACAACCACTTGACATCATAATATAACCCTATTATATTATATTATTATATAATAACATATAATAATTATATTTCATATTATAAATATTTTTTATTTATAAAATTTTAATATTATAAATTATTGCCCCTTGTGGTGTAGCGTGTGTGGTAGGGTGTGGATTTTAGGGTCCATCCACTTGTGTTCAAATACCGAGGGGGTTGACCTTGATGGTACTGGCATGGGAAACTTGTACATATGGGGCCCACCTCAGAATCCCTCGGTTGTGTGTTTGCGTTGTTAAAAAATTGTAGAGGACAAGTAGGGATTTGTAACAAATGGTCACATAGTTCCCATTAAATCCAACCTCATAGCCTTGATGACCTATTAATTTCAAACTACCTTATCGACAGAAAATCATAAACATGCATTTCCATACATGCAAGCATTGGAATCAAAATCTAAAAGTTTTGTTGGGTTTGTAATCATTAAAAACCTACATGCATAATTTTCCATGGGTCATAATATTGTTTTGAACAATACTAGAGAATGTCTGCAAATGTTTTTTTAATCAAAAGTATGAGTCTCATTCATGACAATTCTTTGTTAGATTTAAGTTCTATCTGGTCATCTAAGGTCTCTATTATACTTTATTTTAGTGTTTTCATAGACGTTAACATGATTCATGAGCACCTGAGATATTTTAATACAGAAAAATGGTCTAACAACCTCCACTACACCTCAAACCTAACATTTACTGAAATTGTTGGATTAACCTGAAACTCAATTCTTAGTCAGTGCATGATACCTACCAAATTCAATGACCCTAGACAAAGTTTCATAATATTTTCAAGCAAGTCAAAAATAGTCAAAATCAAGAGTCAGGAGAGAAAAGATTATGATACATGTGATGTGATGAATGGAAGAGAAGAAAACTAGCAATACAAACCAATTGGATGATGCAACTATGAAAATTATAAAAAAATGTACCCATCAATTAAAATATCAAATGATCATGCAACAATGCAGTGCCATCCATCGACACACATAATCATTAATTAAACATAAAAGAGCACATATGAAAGAGAAATGTTTATTTTTCTAGGCTAGATTAACTTATTAAAAAGGGGGGTCCCAAGTAAATCGACTTGGGGATAGTTGAAGTCTCAACAAGACCTTTGCAAGGATTTTTCCATAGCCTATCCTTGGACATCATAAGGTCAATTCACGACCTCTCTATAAGGATTCCAACATAGGTTTTAAGAATAACCTCAAGGGTTCTTAAGCACCTTTTCAACTAGAGAAATAAACACCTAGCCATTTTAAATCTTCATAAATTCATTCATATCACCATAAATCCCAAGCAACATAGTGCCACTATATAAATATTCATACAATATATCTACATATGGTGCATGGTCTGCATCTATCATATGTCTCACTGTAAGAGACATTTTCTAATATTGTGATTATAATTTCATGATTTCCCCTTATAACATCCTAGGAGTAAAAATAGGCATGTATATGATGTCACATGCACACATTCCTCACTAGGAAGAAGTTACATTAATACTTTTTTGTGGACCTCATACAAATGAATTTATTATGACAAATTGACTTAAAACAAATATTCTATGTCTGACTACAATATGTGATTGAATTCATCGAGAAACCTGGAGGATTATATATGCATAGATGGTCATCCATGAATACATGGGAACAATGAAAGACTCATTAAGAGATCATGAAATCCATGCAAAAGTGAAAATTTTACATATTTGTTGAGACAATTGACGACAATGAATGGTGGATGTCTAGGATTGTGAAATTATATGTTTGTTAACTTTGAAGATGAGTTGTTAGTGAACTATAATTACCATAATCCTAAACCTACTTGAAACCAAAGACATGGGAGTGGTCTTCCTTTAGAGGCCCCAATGGGATGTACTTGAAACCAAAGACATGGGAGTGGTCTTCCCTTAGAGGACCGAATGGGATGTAAGAAGAAGGAAATAAAATGATACTAGAGAACTTTTAAACTACAAGAGTATGTATTGAGAAGTTTTATTGACAGAATATTGAAATATTAAATTCCTTCTAAAATGTTTGTTTATTTAAATTATTATATGAAACATTCTCAGGGAGTTTTGTTCAAATTATTTATTGCATATTTTTTTTATCTATTGATTTGGATTTATGAATATAATGTAAATTTGTCCATGTTGCATATTTTTTTATAATAGTATCCCCAATGTGTATATTTAGGATAGTATATGAGATGATGAATGTGTC
>JZKD02S1677947.1:0-10721 GCA_000966675.3 Picea glauca
CCAGAGGAGGCATCCTTGGTAACCTCAAGGGATCATAAAGCAAGGATATGTTCAAGCTTAGAGCACCCTCTCACTAGTTCCCTAAGTCAAATGGTCTATGTCCGTGAAATTGAGGAAAAAGAAGATTTATATGTACCTACATGGAACAAGAACAATACAACATATATATATATATAACACTTTCCAAGTACCAATATGGCAAAACACCTCAATAGACAATAGAAAACATAGATATATGATGGTTGAAGAAAAATTGTAGCAAGATGATGGTTTATAACAACCAATAGTATTTTGTAACAGGCACAAGAAATTCAACTAAAAAATGCAAGAGAATACAATGAAAACTTAGTATTTATCAAGTAGATTATTTATCACTTATCCCAATAAATGTATGAGTATGTTAGCTAGTAGTTATATTGAATTATGCAGAAAAATGAAGCAAATTAGATGGTTGTAGCAGTGTTTAGCAAAAACAACAATAAAGTTAGTGAATTTAGCTAAGCTAGGGTTAGGAAAGGTTAGCAAATCCTTAGACACTAAATTTTGAGAGTTGTTTTATCAATTCCCTCACAAGAGAGCAAGTGAAGTAGTGCCTTTTGGGCTATGGAATCATTTACAACAACAATTTAACTTGGAGAAATAATAATGATAATAATTTCTAAGGATAATGAGATGAAGTTGAGGAGATAGCACCTTAGGAACTCAAACTTTGAATCTTAAAAGATGAATTTGCTAGAGAGCAAGCACATTTGGGCTCTAGTTAATCCTTCTCTCCTTAGATGATTGAAATATATATATTGCAACAAGCCTCTAGAACCAAACTCCTAAAGTGCTAGCACTTTAGGGATTTAGGAGTTTACTCTAGACAATATTTTCTTGACAATTTAAAGGGTGGAAATATATAGAGAGAGGAGGAAGCACCTTATGCTCATCTCCTAGGGTTTTTAGACAAGCAATATCAAAACCTTCAGTGTGAAAAAGTAAAATTTACCATAACCATTCAATGCATGAAATTAATTGCAGATTTTACTTACTTCACCAAGAATAATCAAGAATAAAACCCTAGTTGCATAAATTTTTCACCAAAATAATCCAAGAGACATCCAAAGAAAATCCTCCAAGAGATGACACACTAAGTAAAAAAGCCAATATTGCCACTAGGGAGAAAATTTTAGATCCAATCGTCTTGTGTGAGGAATATTTATGATAAAATGAAATGCCAAGAGGTTTATTTATATCACCTATTTGGCCTAAAACATCAACTTTAAAATATAACAGGGTGTACCTCAAGAATTTTCCCTTATAATCACAAAATTCAAATTTTACATAAAATAACCCTAAAAAGGGTCATGTCATGCCCTTCTAGGGTGAGGTTAGCCTCCCAAAGTGAAACATTGAGGCTGATTTGTGCAACGCTAGGCCTCCAAATTCAATATATCATGCCACATATTTAAAAACATCAGTCCATCAAACCCTACCCCTCTTGTTGACATCATGGGCTAGCAGGGTGATGTCCAAGCCTCCAAAGGCTAGCGTCCAAGTGGAAAGAAGTGGGATCTCGTCTCCTAGCCATGCTAGAGTGCCCCAAGTGCAACAAAATCCTCCTTTACGGTACAAATGATCATCACAAGGTTTCCCCATATGTGGGGTATAGCACCTATCCTTGGGCTTCAAATCCCTCATGAAGGTCTAAACACAATCATATCCTCATGAATACATGTCCACTGGGAAAGTTCCTGCAAAGACAAACATATGCATCATCCAAGGGTCCATAAGTCACAAGAATCATGCCAAGTAAACCACATATAATAATGGAACCACCCAAACATGTGCATTAAACCCCCCTTTTCAAACTAAACAAATTCTCAAAGACCTTATACAATTTGTCAAATTTACGTGTGGGAGGGGTGTCAAGGAATCCTATTGGGTTAGTAAATCCCCAATTCAAAGGTGTTTCCCAAGGAAAACCTATCTAAGTCATGTGTGAGTATGAGGTGGAGTGGGGTAAGACTTCTGGGTATGGGGTTTCATGACATACAAGGGCTCGTATTGTCTCATTTATGAGTGCCTTTGTTGAGGGATAGACACATCCTTTTCCTCTTTTTGTTTTTTTAAAGCATATTTTTCCAAGCCCTTTATTAGTCATTTATTTTTCATGTGTTTCCAAGTCGAAGAAAATAAGGGGAACTAAAAAGGAAATGCATAGCCCACATACGCTCTACCTTGGTTTGCATGTTTTTCCAAGTTGAAGACAATAAGGGGCACTAAAGAGGAAATTCCTAGCCCATGAATGTTATACCTTGGAAAGCAACATTAATTAATTAGTTGTTTTATTTATGGGTCCCTAGATTTTCTTAGAGAGGTGTTTCATTGCTCTCAAGATCTCAGGGCAAGATTTTATCGCATGATTTTGTTTTTCTAGGGCACCTCTGAGCCTAATGGTCTCTTCTTCCCATGAAATGAGGTACATGCCTTTCTTGGGTCAATAAGCCCAAAAACCAAAAAGAGGAGGATATGAAATGGAATAAGTATGGAAAGTGATAAGTATGATTGAGAATGGTACGATGACTCTTCAAGGAACCCCCTAGTAGCACCCCATTCCCGAGGGTGACCAAATTACTAGGATGTGATGAAACCCATCAAGGTTAAATAGGGAAAAGGGTATAAATTCCAAGAAAATGTTTTGTAATCAAGAAAGGATTCTTTGCAACATATTCAAATGCTTAAATTATTAAAGGGACACTTACCATGAAACCAAACTTATTACCTCATGAAGAAAGACCTATTTTCCTATGGGGTCAGGATGGTGTGATGGATGTTTCTCTACTGTTGGTGATGCTAGACGATGCAATTCAAGGTAGGAGGGGCTCTGTGGGGCTCTTCTAGTCAATCTAGCTCTCGACACTCCATGTATGTTACTTGTGGGCCTTGATACATGTTCTCCTCAGTTACCCCTAGTCTGAGGGGGTAACATGCACCAACCTTAAGGAGACACCAATCCCCTTAGTTGAGCACCAACTCATCCATGTAGGCACCAACCTATTGGAGACACCAATCTCCTCAAAATGTCAATTATTTTCTTCTTCAAGCATTCACTTGCATAAAACCACTTCTCTATCTCTATTGTCACAACACATTCCTTCAGTTAAAAATCTACTTGATTTTAGAAATTCCTTAGAACTTTCACCTCCAAGCCACCCTTAGTCGATTACATTATATTCCTTTAATGCTCTAGCCTCCTCGAACCTCAGAGCCTCGAATATTCTCTTCACACGATCCATTCTCCCTCACTTTATGAAACTCCACACACTTTTTCAAAATAGATTCAGGCAACGATATTTATATAATCCATGCTTCCATGGATTTGCCACATAAAAAAAATATGTCCATGGGGTAAGATCTAGATCTCCTCAAAACCGAGGTTATCAATAATCCTTTCTATGTTCAGATTGAAAACCTTGATGCTCAACAATCATATGATCTAACCTTGATTTGATCTCAACCATCAATCTTTTAGTATTCTTTGTCTAATACAAAATGCAAATAACCTCATTGCTCAGCACTTGTTGGATCTGGTTCCCAATCAATTCTCATCCGTTGATCTCTTATTATCATATCGGGACCACTGGGTCTTGGAACATACATAATATCACTCAATACTCAGTAGCCATTGAATCTTCCTTTGAATTAAATGTCCATCATTGATCTCATTCACTAGCTATCAAAATATACTACATGAGCTTCTTTGTTGTGTAACCGTCGATCATCCATTCATATTTAAGGTTGGCCATTGGTCGAGTTACTTACCACCAAAATACACCATGAAACCACAATGCACAGTCATTGTTTGTTCAGTCCTTGGATTAAATCTCAACTATAAATTTTAAATAGTTGGCCACCAGAATGCTCGACACGACCCTGACACTCAACAATCGTCTGATATGGACTCTTTTTTATTCTCAACCATCAAAATATTTCACCGTGGGTCTAAGCCATCATTTCTTCCATTCAAACTTTTGTGGCCTCCAAAATGGACCCTCACGTTCTGTCACACTTATTTTTCACCCATACTTAGAAACTTTTCAAGCATTTCATCGCGGGTGTAAGGAATTTTCATTCAAAATTCTTCGACCTCCATAATACACTCTTGCGTTCCACTGCACTTATTTTTCACCTATACTTAGAAGAGTTTCCAAGAATTTCACTGTGGGTCTAAGGCATTTCCTTGATTCTCTTCTCTATATTTGTGACTCATTCCATCCAATAGATTCTTTATACTTAGTCAATTTCTTATAATTCACCATGCTTTGTGAGACATCATGATACTTCTCCTCCATGCTCACCAACCCACCATACTTCATTAACTCTACGATTTATTTATACTTAGTCAATTTTTTATATCTCGCCGTGGGTTCGTGCTCATTTCATTATTTCTTCACATACTCTCAATTCTTCACTGCTCCATAAACTCTATGATTTATTGATACTCAGTCAATTTTAGAGATCTCACCTCGCTCCATGAGTCCATGGGTTTGCGCTCATTTCATCTCTTCTTCACATACTCTCGATTATTTTCCACTTCATTAACTATGCAATGTCTTGATACTTAGTCAAATTTCGAGATCTATCATGTTGATGTTGCAAATGAGGTTGCTTTCACGTGGACTTATTCTTCATGTATACTAGATTACATGGCATAGATATGTGTCCTGACGTGTGGCACTACACGTGGTATATTTAGAGATTCTTGTTATGGAACTGGCATGGTACCAACATGGACTCCCTCTAATGTGGCACTCATATTACTAGATATGTGGCGTTCATGTGGCATCTGAGCTCACCCAATGGGTATCGAGCCCCAATCCTTTGATATTTAGCCGTTGATATCCAATTATCAATGGTCAAGATTTAACTTGTTTCGGTTCCATCTTTCCCCCTGACAAAATTTAACATGTTTATCATAGTTCCATGGCTCTTCCATTCACATTCAAATTACTTAAAAGTGTTTTTTTCAATATAAACCCTTCAAAATCGAATTTCCTTGTGAATGTGGGATATATGATTGTCATCATTTCTTCGATCTGGTTAACCCAGACCTGCTTTGCTAAGCTTAACACTGCTTAAATCTGCAATGGATTCATCACATCCTTCTCATANTAACATTATTCAAAGTGGGCACTTTGAAAGGCCTTCTTGAGTAAGAGGGTTTGAGAAATCATCACTTCATTGTGACATAAAGTAAGCAAAGGATCTTATAATATTATCAAACCAAACCTCAACTCAAATAAAATATCATAGCCATCGGGCCATAATCATTTAAACATAATCCAAGCAATAGAGTTAGTCAAACAAACCAATCAACGACATTGAAATTATGTGGCCACACAAATTGCATCAAAGGCTTAAATCACATGTAAATGAATCCACGATTGATGAGGATTAAGTATTTTGGACGGTCCTCAATCCCTAGGGTTTGAGGGCCTCAATAGGTTGGACCTATGTTATGAAGATAATTCGATCAATTTTCCTAAAATATAGTCGACATGGATTTATCTTGAAGTAAAAACCTTTCCATTTCAAACAAATTTATATTCTTCCTTTCAACAACATCGTTATTATAAAGAATGTAAGGTACAAATCTCTACCAATATATACCATTCAGGACAAGTAGCTCTCTAATTCCTTGCTCACGTATTATCCTCAATTCTCAAATAATAGACTTTCCATGGGGTAACCACATTGCATTTCAGCCAATGCCCCAAATTATTTGAAATTTTCAAATACATCATCCTATTCTTCAAGAAATATACCCAACTGTACTTGGAAAAATCATCAATGAAGGTCAAAATATAACTTACCTTGATTTGGTTCATTGTACAAAGGTCACAATGGATAATTTCCGACTAAGTCTTTTCTTCCCAAAACTTTCCTATCTCAAATGAATCCTAGAGATGCTTTCCAAGAACACACCCTTACCATACACCATGAAGGGAAACTACCTTCGGTAATCCATTATCCATGTTAAACCTGACTATCAATTTCATACTCAGATCAAATTCAGATGTCAAAGTTTCTTATGCCAAATTATGCTTCAGTTAAGAGTCCTTCTTATGAGTGTAATCAGTTTATGGAAGTCATAAAACTTATACAGTTTGTCTTTAGGGTCAAGAAATTTACCCTAAACAACAAAAACAATGTCATTTTTAATATCCTTCGCAATGAACCTATCAGGGTTACTAGAATCCAGCATTCTTGTTGGTGAATTTATATTGAGAGTTGGTACATGATAAACACCAATGATAAAACCATTATAACATTCTATCCTACAAAAAATGACAATAGTAAGTGCATAATCATCTACAACAAGTATTTATTCCTCTACAGTCTTAATCAATGATTAAAAAAAAGAGGCACCCTTAGCCATATGATAGGTACAACAAAAGTCAACTATCCACTCACTTTGAGAAGTGTGAGCATGTAATGCTTGAGAACTAATAACATGAAAGGTATAGGTATCTCCCTTACTTTTAAGAGTCGATGCTATAGCTTGATGAGGAAACTAGTTGACATCTCACCTTCAAGCCTCTCTACCTTTTCTTCAAGGTGATTGGTCTTCTTCTAGCAAGACTTCTTGACATGTCATGCACTTCCACGGTATTGATAGGTTTTCTCCTTATATTTCCTAATTGATGGTTAATCATCACGCTTCTTATTTTCAATGTGGTTAATATGATACTTATCATAGTAACCTTCACGATCTTTCTCATGATTGCATCCATGACCTCTTTCTCTATATGTTATCACCAAAAAATTGATGACCAAGAACAAAATGATAGGTGTATTGAATCGCACCATGCATGGTATGGGTATTATGTCTATAACCCACTTTTAACACCATTTCTCACTATTATAACTTAAGGAACCTTTTTCCTAAAGTTATTTTCACTTTATAAAATCAAAAAATCCCTTTTATGAATTTTTCCTCTTAGAATTATTTAAAAAGGAAAAATCAAAATCAATTTTTTTCTTCTAAAACCAAGAGGTTTTCCCCATTCCTCATATTCAATTTTTGTGGGTACATGTTTTTGGATTTTAACCAGATCTCAAGATCCCTAGTCTCTTGCTAACACTTCCCTCAACAACCATTGTTACAAACAACCATAAGGAGAATAGAGCATCCACACACTCACCGGAATATCAAGAACCCTCCCAAATAGGAGGCCAATGAGATCAACATCTTCAAGGAGATTCTTCACAAGTTCTTTGTAAATATTTTTATTGGATAATGGATTATTGATTCATTCTTTCATAGAATTTTTGTTCTGTTTTGTTATTTTTTGTTTCATTTTGTTTCTTTCCATATGAATAGCATAGATATGAATAAGAGAATTCCCATTCAAAGATAGGGTTTATATTTTTATTTATTTGTTATTTTTCCATAACATAAGTATTCCAACAGAGGATGAACACCTTTAGTAACCACTCACACAACCAGATCAAAGATCAACATACTGATGTTTCTACATGGTAAAACCCCTACAGGGAAACATCCACGGCCCCAACCAACATGGCCACTAGGAGAAATTTATTAATGCAAAAGAAAAATATTACAGAGATATTCACAAGAGAGTTTCTCACAATTGATCATTAACAAATTACCCTCTATGCTCTTTAAATAGAGATCCTAGGTCAATCGGGTTTTAATCCACGAAATCAATGTAGTCGTTAAGATCGAGGAGAATATGAACCGTCAAATCATTCTATGTTGGGAAAATATTACCTAACTACAAATGCATACTAAATAAACAAAGTTTTACCTAACGACACATTAGACCAAGTTGATCTTAACTAACTCCTAAGTGTCTAAATATCCTAATAGTTATTGTCTGTAATCTTGAAGCAACCATTAGATTTGTAGATCTACTAACCTTTGTCATAGGTTTACACCAATAGAATGGAAACTCCATTGGGAATCTGATCCATTCTCAAGATCCCTAGTTGTGGGTGTGTGGGTAAATATTCCCCCCCCCCTCCTCTTTTCATTTTAKTTTTCTAGTTTTTTGGGGTTTTTTGGGTTGTTGTTGCTTTTTGGTTCGTGTTTTCAAGAAATATGTGTTGGAAACCCTTCATGATTGTCTTAGAGCTAAGCTCGTAAATGTTACGAACCTCTAAAAATACAAAACAGGTTTTAGGGGTCGTAGGTTCATTTACCAATTCACTTATTGGGGCCATTATCTATGTTGGCCAATGTAGGAAACAAGGTCAATGAACTAAACCAGGTGAGTTTCCGCATTGGCTTCAAAAACTCAGTTTTTCGATTTTTAGGGCTTGTTTTTGGCTTCCTGAGTGTTTTTAAGGTCCTGAAAGTTAATTATAAATACTTATTTTATAGGTTAAGTATTATATTTAATATATCTATAGGATTAAGAATCAAACCCCCTAGGGTTGTAAATACAACTTCTTGATTGTCTTCTACGTTCTTTAGGGCATATATTTTTCACATAAATCTTGGACAAAAATGTAATTATCCATTGACGTGGTCCTAGTTGTATGTGAAAAGACATTGCATGTTACTTTCCAACATTCATTTTTTTCTATTATTGTTGTAGAGTAATTTTATTCGTTGTTTTATATTACGGTTTCGTTCAAAATTCAACTAACTTCTTAGTGAAATAAGAGATCCTCATAGCTACCCTATTATTTTTCTTGCCAATAGAGTTTTTATTTTCTAAAAATTAATTGCTTATGAGATGAGAGGATAGTTTAGATTGTTCTTACTTTGAAATATGAATTCTTGCAAGTGCATTTCAACTTTTAAAAGGTAAATTAGATAAAGGAAAACACCATTTCTCTTAGAATGTTACCTACTAGCATGTTAATTTAGATTTACATTTACTTGCAATTTAATTTTATATCTTGCAATCATTTTACATTTTTCAGTTAACAACACCACATATGCACACACATCACACCTTAAGTTTTATGCTTAGTTCATGCTGCCAAGATCATCCTAATAATTAAACCTTAAATATAACACACATTCAAGCCCACGTGGGAACCAAAAAGAATATTGTAGTTAAGTTAGGAATATGGGGATATGAATCCAAATAATTCCCCTTAGTCATTTTACATTGAAACGTAGAGGTTGACTATTAGTGAAGCTTAAAAATACTTTCTATCAGACATGGTCCCATATTGTTTGGTAACATGTGTTCTCTTTCATTGTGGATAATTCCAAGATATAGACTAGTGGTGTGATTGAGACTCCTTTCTGTTTCACTACTAAGGATCCCCAAACCGCTTGATTTCAATTTGAAGGCAAGGTAACTTGTTACATGTGTCTGTGAAGAGGTAGCTTAGTGGCCATTTTTACTAGGTATCCTTACCCAAGTGGATCTTGCAGGAGGGAGGAC
Source organism: Picea glauca (assembly GCA_000966675.3). Classification (NCBI taxonomy): domain Eukaryota; kingdom Viridiplantae; phylum Streptophyta; class Pinopsida; order Pinales; family Pinaceae; genus Picea; species Picea glauca. The sequence continues at coordinate 9,414 of JZKD02S1677947.1, forward strand.
ATATAAGAGAGATTTATACAAGCCTTTGGGACCTCTCACTAACCTATACCATGTAGTTATAACTGCCTATTTCATACCTTCACTCAACTACACAGAGGACCTCATCTCCCCCTATTGTTAGTTGTTTGGAAGGCACCTATCCATAGACTAAGTTTTGTTTGATGACATATAGCTTGTCATATAAGATAGAGAATTTTCTCTTTATAGGATGGATCTACTTTATTTAGGCTACATTTATTTTTGAGACACACTTGAAAACACTTGATGCACCACTTGAGCATGTAGTATGATTTATTTGATCATTATTGGCTTAGGTAATCACTTTATTCTATTTGTCCTTTTGATTAGATTATTTCATATTTAGGGTGATACTTGCACTTGGATATCATAAATCCCCATAGGAGACAGTCTTGTCAACTGCAAGGTCTTCGACCTAAGTTCCCCATTAAATGCACTATCTTCCATGCTAGAAAAAACAAGGTTCCCCACCCTAGCCCATGCTTGGGTTCTATCTCTTCTGACTCAAAACCCCCTCCTCATTATGGGGTTTTGGTACATCCAATTCTAGACCCACTTCCACATCTTTAGGTCCTACATCCTCTTCCAACCCAATTTCCACCATGTTTAGAGTTAATCCTCGACCCAATGCCAACCAACCTTCTATTCCTTTCATGGCAGGTTTAAATCTCTTTGATTTGAACACGTTGATCAATTATCCCATCAGATACCATGATCCTAATTGGATCAATATTCCAAATAAACCTGCCTCTGACATCCCAAAGTTTGATAGTAAATTTGCAAAGGTTCCTTCTAACGATATCATGTCCTTTCACATGTGGTGTTCCTCCAACTCTATAATTGAGGATTCGATTAGGTTGAAACTATTTCAATGCAATTTGATGGGTGTTTTTACCAATTGGTACATAGAAAAACCTCATAATAGCCATAGAAAATTGTATTCCATAGCCAAGGTTTTCCTCACCTTCTTCTAGCTCCCTGTATACCATGACATAGGGATATAAATATTGACCAATTTCTATCAAACCTCTACCACTCACATCTAATATCACATCCATGAGTAGTGTAAATGATGAGGCTTATGAAAACATAATATCAATGATTCTTTCCTCATGAACTGGTTCCTAAAGTCCCTTGTTCCTCCCATTTCCAAGGATGTAGCCATGACATTACCTAGGAATGAGGAAGAATCTATCAAAAAATATCAGCAGTATGATTTGATCTACGACTAATCAGGGTATCTCTATACCATCCTTCATGATGTCCTTCACTCTTTCTCAGGTGATTTGT
>JZKD02S1677947.1:40365-58950 GCA_000966675.3 Picea glauca
ACAATGATTTCCCATTGTGGTTAACATGGGAAATGGTCCAGATTGTTGATGTATCACAGACAACGACTTCCCATTGTGGTTAACATGGGGAGTGGTCTAGGGCAGTCTCTGTTCTTGAGGGTTACTCAAGAAAATTGGCCCGCCTCGCCGGACAACATTTCTCATTGTGGTTAACATGAGGAATGGTCGGTTTTGGAGGTTGATATAGGACAGTCTTTTCCTCTTGTGGTTAACAGAGGAAATGGTTCGGACAGTCATTCCTTAGGGTTTATACATTCTCTCCAGGGTGCACTTTGATTAGTGTAGGAGGAATGGCCCAGGGTGGGGAATGGTCCAGGCTCAGCAATCAGGGACAGGCATTCCCTAGGGTTTATACATTCTCTCCAGGGTGCACTTTGATTAGTGTAGGAAGAATGGCCCAGGGTGGGGAATGGTCTAAGTTCAGAAGACAGGATAGTTATTCTTCCTTACTTGAGAAGAATAGTCCAAATATCTCATTGCTCTACTCTGAGGGCAAATATTCTTTCAAATCTCACAGATGTGAGTGAAATATTGGCCCAGATGATTCAGTTTATATCATAACATTGTTTCTATGCAGGTTGGTATCAGATGATTGTTATGAAGATTGTATGACAGTAAATGTATACTACTGTGATGGATGTGTTCCACTTTTCGTGACTATATGTTGTTGATCAAGTACGTGTGTGTTACTTGGTGTGGTAGTGTGCCACTGGATTGTAGTTATGTACTACTATGAATAGACACAGTTGTGTTCTATTTTGTTATGATTTCCTTGAAGACTATTAGCAATTTATTGGAAATCATTATCAGCCAGATGAGTGATGAACAGAGATTTTCCAGACAAAAAATGGTTCAGAACATTTACTCTTCTAGATTAGAAGAATGGCTCTTGTATCACTCTGTAGAGTGAGCATCATGTCTGATTACTCAGATAGAGTATGGTTTCGAGAGATGATGCAGCTGATGATGATGATGGTGCTCATGATATAGTCATGATCTAGTCTATATAACTATGTTGATGTTACTGGGTGAATGGTATGTTTTGTGCTCAAGACCATTACCTGTAATACCTCCCTAGCTAGGAGGGAGTGTTGATATTATGGTAGTTGCGGGAGGTATTTACCTCCACGTGTAAACTTGACAAGGATAGAATACTCGGGGAAGCAAGAAGAAACCCTAATGAGTTGGCTAATAACCCTAGAAAACTTGTCGGCTCAAGAAGATAATTTATATTAGGTTATTAACCTCCAAGAGAAGAAGTCGGCCAGAAATAATAATATATACTAAACAAACAAATACCTAGAATGAGAAGTCGGCCCAGGCAGTTAGCCAGAATTAGTATAAATACAGGAGGCCAGATCTCATTCTAGCAGGCAGTCTCAAAATTGTAGTGCCCAGTCTTGTGTGCAAGTTTGAGGAGAGTTGCCAATGCAGTTGCTGCAGTTAGCAGATCACGTTTGGCTTGGACTATCTCTTGGCTAGGGTTTGGACTATCTGATCAGCTCTTGTTGATGCGCTATCCTTGGGGAAAGGTGCGCTACCCTTTGTTTGGCTATCTAGCCTAGGGTTTGCTTCCAAAATTATTCTCTGTCAAGGTTAAGGTGCTCGAAGGGTGGCTTCGGCCTATGGTTGGGTGACAAGGGTATTGTCAATGGTAAAACGGGCACACATCTTTCATATTCTAACAGTGATCTTGGTTACTGCAACTATTGTATATTGTATTGTTGCATTGTTTATGGTTCAAGTTCATGCTAAATTGAAAAGAAACTACATGTGCATGAGCTAAGCATTAAAATTCAACATCATTGATCTTAGACATAGGATATTGATTCTTGAGGGTGATCTTATTCAAATTTTTATTGTCAATACACATTCTCTAAGTCCCATCCTCCTTGGTTACTATGATGATAGGCAACCCACAAGGTGAGGTGCTTGGTCAAATCACTCCCTACTCCAATATTTATTTCAATTGTTTCTTCAGTTCATCTGCTTCCAGGATGGACTACTGGCAATGGGGAGTCATGAAACCACTGTATCTTGTGCTTCAATTCCCTCTTAGATGGCAACCCTTTAGGCTCTTGGAACACTTCTATGTATGTTTGCAAAAGCTCCTCTAACTGTTGTTTTTGTTCTTTAATACATCCCTCCATGGATGTCGTTACTTTTACCAATTCATCTCATCATTGATGCTCTCTTGAGAAGAGTAACGCAAACTTCCTACTAGAACTAATCAATTTCTTGTCTTGGTTAGCACTAACTAGAGAGATCTTAGATTTACCTTTGTGTGCATTGATGATGATGGAATTCTTGTCCTTGATTAGGGGGTACTAGTTTGATCTCCTCATGAATATTGCATCCCTCAAATACATGTAGGGGCTTTGAAACACTAAACCACACACATCAAGAGGTACTATGTCTACCTCCACTTCATCAATATAGTTTGTACTTATAGCAAATTTGATCTTACACTGCTTAGTGACCTTGATGTTTGCATCCTTATTTACCCATCCCAATGAATATGGGGGAGGATGTGTTGATGTTTTGGTAGCTGCGAGAGGTATTAACCTCCATGGAAAAACCTTTGACTAGAATAGAATATTCCGAAAGCAAGAGAAAACCTAAACAGATGTGTGAAAACCCTGGAAGACAAGTCGGCTCAACAGAATAAGTAATATATATATATATATATATATATATAGAAAAGGACAGGTCAACCCTGTTTGAAGAGACACATGTTCACCTTGCAAGATTAGTATAAATAGAAGGCGCCCCAACTCATTTGTACACATACTCAGTCATCCAAAAGCAAGGCGCAAGTGTTGAGGAGGAGCTGCAGAAGCTACAGGTGTGCAATAATTCCATGTTCAATCTTTTGGTACTCTATCTTGTGTGCTACCTCTGGAGAAGGTGCGCTACCCTGGTTTATCTGTTGGTTCTAGTGAGGCTTCCCGAAATCATTGTTTACGTCAATGGTTAAGGTGCTCGGGGGTGGCTTTGTGCCTATGTTTAGGTAGCAATGGTGTAGCATTGTTTATGGTTAAATGAGCACAACATTCTAACAGGTTATGGGCCCACACCACCTTCGGAACAGTCTAACCAATGGAAGGTAGATCTCTAGCTCTCTGTCAAGCTCGTTGTAGCACAATTATAGTTGCATCTAGGGTTTTTTATCTTGCGGTAGCAACAAACCCTAACCTGATTGTTCGGGCACTTTAAGTGAAGCGTTTGGCATAATTCTTGAATATCCTAGTGTGCCCTAACCCAACGCATCTCCTGGTGCCATCGACCATCAAAAATGTCAAAATTGAATTTTTGGGTCAAAGTCAAAGACAATCATGACTTCCTCCATAAAATCAGAGTGGCGCAATAAAAGCATGGTCTCTTGGTAGAGCATGGAAGAGAAGGATTGACATCATCCTTGCAAAGAAAAAAGGAAAAAATTATGGAACCATAGATTGAAGAGCAGGCGTCAAAAGATGAAGAGTTTGGTTTTTGGAGTTTCCAAGCACATGAACGTCGAGTAGGAGAAACAATAAAAAGCAACTACTGCAGATCTGAATCTCTGGAAAGAGAAGGGATCTTTGTCCAAGAAGCAATCATAGATCTAGAAAGATCTCAGATCTAATACATTCAGAGGGACAACACACTTTCCAGGTTGGAAAAAATACTTGTCTCAGAAGAAAATCAACTCAAGCGGAACAATAGCCAGACTCCAGGTTTGCATATCATGTTTGATATTTTTATTGTTGCTTAAGTATTGCAATCCTTTAGATTTTATTAATGCTAGGAACAAATGAATACTTAGTAGCATGTACTATTAATATAAATCCTTATTGTACTTAATTGCAATATGAACTAACATCTCCTCTAGGAGATATTTCTTGTTCTCATGCAAGACACCTTGGTAATGCTATAATGAATTACCATGAAATTGATATGTTCTTATATAAAATGCTATTATATTGGAACTAGTTTTTCTCTTGTTGTTCATGTTTCAGGCAGGTTATCCTACGTATACCAGGAAGGTTACCACAAAAAAGAAAGACTTGAAAGGACTTAGAGGGAGTCAAACTTCAGAGGGAGTCAGTGATCAGGAAGAAGTAAGGTTTCGTGACATTTTGCAGGACACATAGGGGCATGCAGCAGATGGAAGCATGGTTCGAGGATTCTCTCAGTTAGAGGGAGTTGATGGCAGAATTCGAAAAGAAGGATCTTCTAGGCTTTGTGTCGAGTTGTAGGCCTTGTGTCGAGTTGTAGGCCTTTGTGTCGAGTTGTAGGCTTCGTGTCGAGTTGTAGGCCTTGTGCCGAGTTGTAGGCTTCATGCCAAGTTGTAGGCTTCGTGCCGAGTTTTTGGCCTTTGTGCCAAGTTGTAGGCTTTGTGTCAAGTTGTAGGCCTTGTGTCGAGTTGTAGGCTTCATGCCGAGTTGTAGGCCTTGTGCCGAGTTGTAGGCTTCATGATGAGTTGTAGGCTTTATGCCGAGTTGTAGGCTTTATGCCGAGTTGTAGGCTACTCCAGTGAGATGGTCTGGCATGTTGAGTCGTTGCTACACCAATGAGACAGTCTGGAATGCTAGTGGCATAGTTGAGAACATGTATGGATGTGATGGTGTTGCTCGTAATATGATCTGGGTGATCATGAGATAGCATGTGTAGCTCTGGTGATGCTATCGGTTTGCAAGACCATGTAGATCTTTCCCATGCCATGTGATATGAATGCATAATGATGATAGTAATGATGATACTCAAAACATTAGTGTAGCCATGGGTGGGCACATCATGCAGGTGTAGCCCATGACGATGATGGTGACACACACTACGAGGTGTAGCTCTAGTGTTCTCTAGCGGGTTGTGGCCCCTAGACGAGATTGACAAGTCCACATGGGTATAGCCATGTGTGATGTAATGATGCTACTAGTAGCATGGTCTGTGTAACCATGACGAAGGGATCATGGCATAGCGAGCAAGGCTATGAAGACCATAAGGGAACATCATGGTTAAATACCTCCATAGCTAAGAGGGAGTGTTGATGTTTTGGTAGTTGAGGTAGGTATTAACAACCATGGATAAACCTTTGACTAGAATAGAATATATATATATATATATATATATATATCCAAAAAAGGACAAGTCAACCCTGTTTGAAGAGACACATGTTCACCTAGCCAGATTAGCATAAATAGAAGGCACCCCAGCTCATTTGTACACACACCCATTCATCCAGAAGTAAGGCATAAGTGTTGAGGAGTTACAGCAGCTGCAAGTGTGCGGTAATTCCATGTTCAGTCTTTTGGTACTCTATCTTGTGCGCTACCTCTAGAGAAGGTGTGCTACCTTGGTTTATTTGTTGGTTCTAGTGAGGCTTCTCGGAATCATTCTTTCTGTCAAAGGTTAAGGTGCTCGAGGGTGGCTTTGTTCCTATAGTTGGGTAGCAATGGTATAGCATTGCTTATGGTTAAATGAGCACAACAATCTAACAGGATGGTCATAAACTTCCAATCCAAGTTTGTTGACTAGATCTTCTGCTCTAAGGCCCACCTATGAACCAAAATCAAATAGAGCATTCAGCGTTGTCTTCTTGACCTAGATTTTAATATGGAAGAGTTTAGTCATCTCCTCTTCCTTGGGATGGAAGCTACTAAAATTCACCTCCTACATTATGGTGCAGACAATATTTTTATCTACATCTCAGTTTCTCTCTACCTGGTTACTTGAATCCATGGATAGCGTGTTCTTCTTCTTGGCATCATTTGTGTGGTTCTTTGGGTTCATCTCTGTGTTGAAATATTGTAACTGTGAAGAATATTCTAATTATAATTGAGTTATTTTCTGATAGATCAAATCCCCTTTTGTGGATTGATCATGTCGAGCTTTGTATAAGACCAAATCCCCTTTTGTGGATTGATCATGTCGAGCTTTGTATAAGACCAAATCCCCTTTTGTGGATTGGTCAAACCATAGTTATATGGTGTTGTTTGTAAAGTCGGCCCCTTGGGCTAATTAAAGTGGTTTTAACCACTAAGTGAAGAAGTCATCCCAGCTTGGTGAAAAGACACAACCCTAGTGTCTACCAGCCAGTATAAATAAGAGAGGATTGTGCCTCATTCTTACACTCACTCAGCCACTCATTTAGTGCACATCTTTTGGAGGTTGTTGCAGTCATAAGAAGGAGAAGAGAGGCGCATGCTCAGTCCTAGGTTATTCTTGGTGGTTTGGTTTTTGTCTTGGCATTGTATTGGCAATCTATATTAAGGAAGTTTTTGTTGGGTTTTCTCCCCCATGAGGGTTGCCCAGGATAAATTGATGTGTACCTTGTGATTGTGTTTCTCTTAGTGATCCTACTTATGCTATTATTGTCTAGTAAATTGAAAATAACTTAATAGCAGCTCTAAATTTAACACTCTGGATGTAACTTCCAACACTTATCTTAGATGTGACCGTCAATACTACAATGGTTACAATGGTTGTTTGGATCCTTGCACTAATGTGAAGTGGCTATTATCTTCTTCCCCTTTCCTTTCCACTTCTTCTTTCCCTTCTTGGAAGCATTTTGGTGGTCCTTCTACTTGGAATCACTTGGTTGTCCTTTATTCTTACCCATATTCTCAAGATATAGTGCTTACACACAAGCCTCATCAATTGTCCTAGGTTTAAAAAGCATCACTTGCCTTCGTAAATGACTGTGTTGACCACCCAAATACTTGAGGAGTACATCTGAGTTCTTAGGATATATACTCAACATATTGGCCATTTTTCTAAACTCAGTAGTGTACTCTTGCATAATCTTCCCTTGCTTTTTCCAAAAGTAATGCTAACAGATCCATTTGTCCTCTTCATACACGATAGGGTAGAACTAGGATTTAATGGGGATTTTAAACACCTCCCAATTAATCACTAGGGGATCACCCTCAAACCTAAGTATCTTTGTGTGACCTTCCCACCAAGTTTGAGCATGGCCCTCTAAATTTAGTGGGGCAAATGAAATATTTTTCTCTTATGCTATGTTAAGAACATTGAAATAAACTTCTAACTATTGCAACCATTGATTCAACTCAATAGCATCATCTCACCTTGATATTGTTTGATGTCCACTTTCACTTCCACTTTAAACAAAGATTGGGAAAAAGTGATGGCACTTGAACTTTGTCTTTCTCTAGTCCTTTTTCCAACTCCTTTTTTGGGTCTTCATTATCTCCAGATTTCTTCTCTAATCTAGCTTATGAGTTAGAGCCACCACATTCCCTGAAAGATCTGAACTTGTTCTCTAGAGCCTCCATGAGTATGGCCATGTTGCAAGAAATGTCAGTGACTTATGGTTCTAGCTTTAAAAATCTCTCTTTTGACTCATCTCGTGGAGCGTTACTGTACTCATTTTCCATGGCCAGGGTTTTCAAACCTTACGCCAATTCCTAGATCCTACAACTTCCCACAAAACCTCAAAGAAAACTACTCTGATAACAATATGATCTATAAACTGCGATGGATATTCCACTAGAACAGTTCGTTGCAACAATCTTATAATATTCTACAATATTTTACTATGCAATATTTTACTGTGGATTGAAGACTTAATATTACTAGTTTTAACATAAAAATTACGGAAATAAGTTGAAACTACAATGACACCATCCACACAATGAACACGAAATGTACCTTAGAACAAACCAACTAGAAGGTGAGGTCGATGCTCTACTCTTTTCTTCTCAATTATGAAATGTGAGTACAAAGAATGGGGCACTCGCTATGGAGATGTCATGGACACCGTGGCCAATATGGTTGCTACAGGATCTCCTTCTTCCTCTGTTCTCCCTGAACATCCCACTCTCAATTATTTGCTCTCCTATGGAATAATACTCAATACAATAAGAATGGAACCCTTTCTTTTCCTAATAGCCCAGTATTTAACATTGCCTAACAACCGTCTAGGGGTGGGGTCAGGTTTTTTGCATGCCTCAACCCTCGATTAATGTTAGGGTTTTGGACCCTCTAGAATAGTCTCGAAAGTCCACATGTGTGAATAATGGAAGTTGACGTGGCATCCACTCAATACCATGGTGGTCAACAGGGTAGGCCAACTTACAAGAGGCATAACTTACACATACGAACTCTGATTGAGGTGATTTTCATGCCATGGGAAAGTTGTTGAAGTGTAGAACAATGTTAAGAGGCTATGAGCTATGCTTGCAAAAATTTTATACCCCAAAAACGATCATTTAAAGCCTCAAATAGGCCCCAAATGGTTTTGGACCCGAAATCTCCAAAGCAGGACCTGCCCAAAATGGACCCTACAAGTCAACAACTCCAATTTTTCCACCTAAAAAGTACCAAAATAGATAACAAATTATATGATGATCAATTCCAGATCACAAAATGTTTATGTAGGGATGTTTGGAAGTGACATAAGACCTTAAGATTTCAAACTAGTGATTATTAATTAGAAAAGATCATTGGTTAAACCTACTTGATGTCTTTGAAGATTAAATATATATTAAAAAATAAAGGCAGACCCATTATAGTTATGAGAAGAGAAAGACACTCATTCAACAAATACTCCAATAAAAAATTAACGAAGGCCTTGATAATGAATTATTTATTGTTAAACTTTTACATGCTGGATAAAACACATGTAGCACTAAGTACATACCTGTCCTTGCTTTTATACAGCAAATACGGACAGGAATAATATATACATGATATATAGCAATGTTTTCTTGTAATATCATTTTCCTACTTGCCAACCAGTATCATCTCGGTCACACTCTACTAGAAACACCCCATTGTGTCATTTAATAGAATATATTATGAAGAAATGAAACGCTTCCTTTAGTGAAAAATCAAGATCATTGCAAATACACTTAATATATTTCACACAAAATAAAGCACAATATATAACATTAAATCCATGTATTTGCATGATTTATATGATAAATACAATGCAGAATAAGATACATGAAGCAACAGTGGGATTTCCCACAATATATCTCTTTCAGCGAGTGTAATCTTTGTTCCACTCTACTTCCAAAGATAGCTCATTCCGGCGCATAAATGGAAGAGTGAATGGAGGGTTATACTGTTGTTCAAAGCAAACAGTTTTGTATCAGATCTTACCGTCCTTAAGTACAACATGATTAACATGCATAGAATTTTAGATAATCCATCTAAGAACAGTTTTGTACGCACCTGTGCAATTTCTACTGATGCACCTTCTTTTACATGCACTTGAGGATCCTTGCTTACAGCAGCGCGTAATTTGGATTCTCTAATCCTCACTTCTTTATCAGTCACAAACCCTGAGATGTAGCAACAAAATGAGCCCAAAATTCTTTACTTTAAAGTTAGAAAATATTTATTCCAAGAAATAAGCACAACAAACAATTGCATGGCCAAGAAGAGGAAATCTGTCCCTACATAGGTCCAGAGAGTTCTATATTTCATGGAACGTTAGAAATGACTCCCATGAGTGCAATGCTATCAATTCTTCAAGCTGGGATGGAAGTTTGCTGCTAATATATTTCTCAGCAACCTAAACCTTGGAAGAATCCCTGATTACTACGAAGTAAAATGTATTTATCTAGCTGAGCAATACTCAAATCTTGAAATTCGGGGTCAAAATGAATCAAGGATAACTCTGAAAAGTAACACAGAATACGAATGAATTATGACATAAACTTTAAAGTTTAAACCAAGACCACTAGGTGCTGGGACAAAATTTAAGCAAAACAAGAGAGGAGCAAGTTACAAATCTACATGGAAGAGGAGGTTTGAATGTAGAGTTTGCTAACCTAGCCGTGACTTCTGATGGCAGCAGTATTGGGGGTGGATGTAGTACCCTGATTTTAATCCTTGGACTACATTTCATCAGATTGTGTGTGTCTATATATATATATATATATATATATTGGTTAGGAACATGTGTTTCCTTCTAAGAGGTCATCAATTCAAATTCAGAGGGGGGTAGGGTATGTATATCTCAGTAGACTTTAGCAGTCAAATCATTGACGGAGGGGATCTCTTGTCCCACAAACAAGGGGGTCTCATACACCAATTTGGTGTCTGGCTTGGCCGTGACCTTAAAATTAGATTATTATTATTATATATAAAATGTTGACATGGTTATTTTGCAGGGTGTCAACCTATGTAGGCTTGGTTGCACCAAGAGGCACATCCTACAGCTCAATATGGAGACCTTCCTTTTTTGCACAATAAAATAAACTTTGCGTCTTTAGAGGGATTTGATCCTTCTACACACTTGATAGATCCAAGGTTAATTCAAATGGATGCTGATTTGTAATACATTCGTTATGATTAGCTATAAATATATCATATAGATTCCTAGTGTGGGATCCAAAAGCCAAAGCCCAACTAGGAAATGATGAAAGCCTTTAACTTGGACTTGGTTTATTTTATTTTTAATATTTCGTATTCTTAAATGTCATGTGGTGATGTCACAATGACGTATGTTTACAAAAGTAACATGATGATATATAATACAAGGTCCAGAAATTAGCTGCTAGGAATACAAAAGGCTGTGATGCAACAAGAGGGAAGTTCCATGAGAATAGAGATTATTTATGCCACGTGTCATTTGGAAGACTCTCCACCCTTCTGGTCATGTGTTCCCAAAGTAGAATGTAACACAAAGTAGAATGTCTTATGTGATTTCACGACATGCACGTTTTCATGCAAAGCTCAATGTATATTCCTTGCTTGTGGACTCCTTGGAGTTCGCTTCTCTCTTATCTCTTCCCCATGGGAACCATCTTACTCATGCTTGCACTCGACTACCTAAGAGATGTTGAGGGAGATGTAGTGAACCCAACCATTTTGTCACTGATATGACATAGTTTTCAGGTTGGTTTTGATGAGCAAAGAATGGTTGTAGTGAGCAGAGAGGCTGGGAAGGTAAATATGTGTCATCCCCTCATACCAGTGCTGGGGCATGACTGTATTTGATCCATTCATTGCCTGAATTCACCAACGGTTTCCCTGGCTGTAGTTCTAAAGGCCACATGACTGTAACAGTTCTCCCAGAAGGATATCAGTGGTTCGGAATATTCTTGTTAGAATATTAACCTCGCTGGGAAGGATTTCTTGAGATAGGTACACACAGAAAGGGAATGTCTGACCTCAAGTTAGGGAGTAGCTGAAGAGAAGATAGCAATGGGATAATTGACTGTTGGTAGAGGAAATTGAGTGAATCTACATTGTCGAGATTCATGGTAGGTGTTTAATCTCATTGGAGTCATGCAGCACTGTGGTTGGGATTCCGATGAGAGATGGAGCATTGTATGAAGTTCTTCACCCCTGTCACCTTATAGCATGGCTTGGGGGTGGTGTTCGTAGTGGAAGCATTCCATTCCTATGCAACCAGTTTCCATGGACAATTTCTGACACAGCTTTCATCTCTTTCATACTTTTGCTATTGGAATTGTTTGATCTCTGTGTTATGTTTATGTATTGAGATGGTTTGAATGTTGCTCATGGAACCAGGAATACATGTGAATAACCCTGAATGGAAATAAATGTAGGCATGTTATTTATGCTGTAAATTAATAACTCTCACAATTTCATTCAAGATTCTATGCATAAGAGTATAGAATTGTTATCAAACCCAGATTTCTGTTTATACATTTAAATTCTGCATGTAATTTGCATTCGAAATCTGTTGGGAGTTGTTGGAACTTGGAAGGCCCAATTTGAATTACAGTCAATGTTCAGATTTGCTTAAGAGGAAATTTTGAAGTTCGATAAAGTGGATACTCGGCAATCCAGGAGGGAGGTACACTACAGAGTGGTAAAAGTATTATATGCGTTGTACAGTTGGTATGGTGGTGTATGGGAATGCTCTGGAGTGGTATCAAAGACCAGCTTCAACTTGGGCAAGTGGAACAGAAAGCATGTAAGCTTCAATTTGAGTACTGGAGGATTTAGAATCAAGTTTCAGAAAAAAAGGTGAAATTCTAGAGTAATTCCACTTGGACAGAATTCATGAGTGATTTAAAAAGGGAGTATTTCCATTATTACAGTCTTGGGAACATAAATTCGGCAAAAAAATATAGAAATTGAACAGGGTCAGGCATCAAATCTGGGGGAGTATGATCTTCTAACATTCAGAAGGAGGTCAAGTGTTCAAACTTCAAACCCAGTGGAGTGCAACTGTATTAAGCAAAAAATTGTTGAAAATCTTCTGAGTAAAGTATAAATTCTGCAAACATGTGTCCTCAGCTGACGTGGATCGTCCATCCTAGCTATCACCAAGACCCCATTGTCGACCTGCCAAGTGGACCTTAGAGTGACAAGGCCAAAGCTTATGCGGTTGGTGAGGTATAGACTCTGGAGCCATCAGGCCATTGTGTTTCTCCCTTGTCTTAGAAATTTTCTGTCCCAAATGGGTTTACCTGAGTGCATTGACTCAATCATCAGCCCATCAGGCCAACACACTTGTCATGAACACTTGAGCTTAGACCAGTCAGGCTGACCTGATTGCATTGTCCCAATCATCGGCCCATTAGGCTATCAGACTTGTCATGAAGACTTCAACTTAGCCCGATTGGGTTGACCTGATTGCATTGGCCAATCATTTGTGCAACGGGCCATCGGGCTATCAAGCTTGTCATGAACACTTGAGCTTAACCCAATCGGCTTGACCTAATTGCATTGACCCGACCATCATCCCATTAGGCTACTGGGCTATCAGGCTTGTCATGAACACCTGAACTTGGGCCTATTGGTTTGACCCGAGTGCATTGGCCCATTAGGCCCAAAACATAATATGGAATCTAAAATTTTATTTTTTCTATAACTTCCACATATAAACCTAAAATGACATGAAATTTCAAATGAAGGACCACATTGAAAGTATCTAACCAGATTTAGAGAAAAAATGCAAATTCAATTTTTAAGAGAACAGGGACACAAAATCGGCAAATGGCCCAGATTGTGATAAAATTTGGTCAATAGGAGTTTCATATAAGGGAATAAAACCCAGAAAATGTTTAGGCTAAATTGGAAGAAATCAAGAAATGGGCAAATTAGTGCAAAAAACACTATTCATACTATTCACAGATATGGTATTTCGAGGCAACATGACCCAAAACTGCAAAACTCAAAGACTTTTCCCTGTTGAGAATAATTTTCCATGGAAATCCAGACAATTTCCTCCTAGTGAAATTTTTCCAGATCCTCACTATTTGGGAGAGAGAAAATTGCACCAAAGGTCGGAAAAGTGCAAGAAGCAATAAGTCGCCATTCGGAAAGAGGCAGAAAAGTTCACTGGGGTGATGTATGATCATACTGAGAATTGCAAATTACTCAAACAAAACACTAGCAGTTCCCAATACAAAAGAATTATAATTTTCCCCTAATTTTCTTCCACAGTTGCCATAATTTGGTCACAGATCCCAATTTGCACCAGGAAAAGCGCAGAAATCAATGAGTTACCAACTTCAAAAGGTTGTAACAGCTAGCTCCGAAATAGGATCAAAGAAATATTAGTCATTGGAAAGATTTTCCAGAGGAGAACAGATATACAGGATCAATTTTCTGAATATCACTTCTGATTTTTGAGGAAAATTAGCAGAACAGAACCTCCAAGGCTTGATTTTGACAAAATAATTGTCAATATGGATGATTCACAGAATGCCCACATACATGAATGTTGGAGATGTTGAATTTGAGTGGAAATTTAGTAGGAACCATGAGGAGCCTGAGGGACCAAGTCCAGAGTTACAAAGTAGATAATGAAACACTGATCAAACCCAAAGAAGAGCACAACCAAACAAAATACATAAATGCTCTAGAATTTGATAGAAATTAAAAGAAAGTTGCAGCAAAGGTAGAGTTCTTATATGGCAGATGAGGACAAATGTAGTTCTAGAAGGGACTCTCGTCGAAGAGACTCTCGTCGAAGATCCCAGGGATCAAGGACATCTCATAGTAATACATATCATCCAGCTCCTTCAGATTCTTCCATAAGTGAATCAAATGCATCTGAAGAAGCATTGAGCAGCCCACAATCCTATGAAAGCAGTGATAGAGGGAAGAGCCACCATAGGGATAGTTTGCATGGAGAATTTTGCAAGGCAAAGCCATCCACATTTGATGGAAAGACCAAAACCGTTCAAGAAGCCGAGGCTTGAATGCTGGGAAAGCAAAAGTATTTTCAGCTCCAGGATTATTCAAAGAACACGAAGAACAGAGTTGCCATTACAATCTGATTGGAAATGCATCCTTATGGTGGGAACACTACAGACAAGTAAAGTGAATTAATGACAGAAAAATTGTGTGGAAGGAGTGCAAGAGGTATTCTGAGCAAAACTGTATTTTTTATCGTTACTACGAGAAGGTCAACAGGTTTTCTGACCTCAAGCAAGGTAAATTCCATGTATGAGTATGAGATAGAGTTCATGGAATTAAAGTATGTCTGTATATCAAGGACAAGAAATGAAAAATTCCTCATTTCTTGAAAGGGTTGCATCCTTTGTACAAGAATCAGGTTCATATTATAGAGGCTTTGACACTAGAAGAGGTTGTAAAAAAAGTCCAGTGTTGTGACGATCATTGTAGAGGTAAGAACGAATCCCATTAGAGGTGGAAGAAAAGGAGGAAAGAGAAACAAGAGAAGTGGGAAACTGAATGTGAGCCTCCTTTCTCTCAGCAAAATTAGAGGGTGCCAAATACAAATCAACTCTCATGAGAAACCGAAAGAGCATGACGAGCTCAGCAAAGAGAAGGAAGAACTGAAACTCAAAAAAGGGAATTCCAATAACCAATCTTCTCAGTATCTATTTAAAGAGGAAGTGAAGGTCAAGATCAAGCCTTACAAAGATGAGGTGGACAAAATTAAATTAAATCATTGGTTGTAACAGTTAGAAGTCTATTTTAGTGTGCATAATGTACATGAGGAGAAGAAATTATATTTTGTTAGACTCAAGCTAGAAGGCCATACAGAGACTTGGTAGGAAAGCTACAGAAGGCCCTTAGGCTGGGGGGAGACCCACCAGTGACTAAGTGGGAGGTATTCACAGACCTCCTCAAGCTCTAGTTTTTCCCTATTAGATATGAAGAGGACCAGAGGTTTTGTGGCACTACTACCAATAGAGACAAGGACAAAGTATACAGGGGTATACAATAGAGTTTTGGAAGCAATCCATTCAATTGGTGATAAATCCCAAGAAAACCAACGTTGTCATCAAGTACCTCGGGGGCCTTCATAGTCACATAGGAAGGCAAGTTATGCTATTCAAGACCAGTCAATAGATGAGGCCGGTGTGCAGGCCCAGTACATTCAATCTGAGAAGAAAAAGGGGCAGCCAAGTAGCTTGAAGCAGTCATACCAGCTTGGAGCTTCCAATAAGGCTGAAAAGAAGGAGAAAGGGAAAAATAAGAAAAATGCCACCACTGCACATGTGCAAGGACTCTAACAACCACTATGACCATTGCAACAATTATGGACACACTAAAAAAAATGTTTGAGTTCAGCACTAAATCCAAGAACAAGAAGCAAGATCAATCCAAGAAGAAGAATCTTGGATACACTACACATGTGTGCAAGGACCCTAACAACCACTATGACCATTGCAACAATGATGGTCACACTAAAGAAAAATGTTTGACTCCAGTGTTGAATCCCAAGAACAACAAGCAGGAACAATCCAATGATCCAGATTTATGAGCAGAACGAAATGAATAACAGATTGAATACAATAACATGAAGATACAGAGAACAACAACAAATATCCAGTGAACAATAACTTCTATTGAATAAAGAAAATAGGTTGAAACTATAAAACTGCAGAACTGAAAACAACTTGCTCGAATGGTGGTAGCTATCTTTGAGAAGAGATGTGGCTGCTACACGCATCCGTCTGAGCAAAATGATTACAATGAGGCTCCAGAGGCCTTTTTAACATTACTCATGAATGCCAAAACCCTAGACATCCAAAAACCTAACCCTAGGAGATGAAACGCCAAAAGTTATGTGGGCCCTGATGGGTAAGTTGGTACCTCAACTTCACGGGGTCGTAAATTTTGCATACGACCTCCGTTTTATGCATGTGATATCCCATTGGAAAGGTCTTTTCGAGAACTACACATTATACTACCAAACTCTGACTCCATCTATAGTTTGACTATGGCAAGCCAACAAACACTGTTTAGGGCCCCAAAACGGCCCTGGAAGTACAGAAAGATGTACTGACATGGAAACTTCCAAAATAAGGCGGTTGGAATAGGTGGGCGGCCACCAATATCCACCTGGATGTTGTGTAGGGCTTTAGGACAACCCCGGAAGTGCAGAACCCACTAGTACAAAGAAATGTCATCATTACAGAGAAACATGTTGAACTAAAAACTATCAAGATGAGCCAGTTGGAAAAGGTGGGTGGACACCAATATCCACCTAGATCAGTCCTCCCCCCTTAGGAAGCAATGGTCTCCATTGCGTTGAGTGCCCCCATTAGGTGAGGAAATTTCTATTGAATTTGGCCCCGAGTGAGCCACTTGCCTTGCTGCAAGAGTTGCCTTGCCTTGACAACCCGATAAAGCTGGAACCTCTGCTGGCGAGTGCCCTTGACCTATGTGTCCACTATCTGATCAGTGGATGCACGTTCCATGCCGTCATGGTTGAGCTTTGTTGGTGTCAATTGTTTTGCGATCTTCGAGGTGTCCAATAATGGTGGAAAATATGGGTGGAGGAGGTCCACATTGAACACTGGGTGCAAGCCAAGGAAAGGAGGAGGGTTGAGCTCAAACTCATTCTCACCCACAGCCTTGGTGATAGTGTAAGGCCCATAGCGAAGTGGAAAGAGCTTCTGATGGGGCCCTGTAAGGTGCTCTTTCTGCAAATGTAACCAGACCTTGCCTCCCACCTAAAACTTGTGTGGTACCCAGTGTTGGTCATGGCACTGCTTGTACTTAGTATTGACTTTCTGCAAAATCTCATGGACCTGTTGGCAGATGTGTTGAATCCGCTCAATGAATCTGGCGGCTTTGTCGGCCTCAGACTGAACATGGGAAGATTCTACCTATGTGGTTGCAAGAGGTAGTGCAACATCAATGGGACCCAAGGGTTGGAATCCCAACCCCACCTGAAATGGGCTATGCTCGGTGGAGCTATGGAGAGCCTTGTTGTAGTTGTGTTGAACATATGGAAGACTCTCATCCCATGTACGTTGTAATGTTCCCAAACCATTATGCCAAGAACATCACGGTTTTGGGTGTCTTTTAAAAATTTTATGGTTGTGATATTTTGTCAAACACTTTGCTTACAGTTACGCTTAGGGTTTTCTAATGTGTTATATGTGTGTTTGCAACAATAAATAAGGAGATACAATCATGGAACATACCTCAACCATATGCAAGATCAATAAGATGATAGACAAGCCAAAACACTGCAGATCTGATATTTATTTCATAACAAATAGAAAGAACCTGATACAATGAGATGCCAATCTGGAATGCACATCAGATGGCTCCAATAAAGACAATAGAAGATAGGAGTTGCTACAAAATGATCCAATAGAAGATGCCACAAGCCTCCCAAGGCTAAATACTCACTGAAGACCAATGCAAGAGTAGATCTGGGCCGTAAGAAATGTTAAACCCTCAAGCTGGAAGATGCCACGCCCTGCTGGAATGCTGAAGCTCCTCAATAATTCGGCCCAACTAAAGGAAGCCTCCAAATGAGTCCAAAATGAGTGGAAGAGTAGATCGGGTCACTACAAGAACAACCTAGGTGCTCAAATCTCCAAGATCCCTCTCAAACCCTATGGATCTGACTCTCCTCCAAGTAATGGTGTGCCCTTGTGGATGCCTGAAACCCTAGATAATTCGGCCTCTCTCCTAGAGACCCCCAATAGCTCCACCAATGCACTAGAATGATAGATCGGGGCATGACAATGAAAGCCCAAATGCTCAACTAGGAAAAATACTTGCTAGACCCATGGATCTAGCCACCCTCCAAAGTGTGGTGCGCCCTCCTCTTGGGAAATTGTCCCACTCTCAATACAAATGAATCCTCCACCAAAATACCTCTGAAATGCACCAAGAATAATGTTAGGACACCTGCAAAGGAAACCCAATACATGGAATTCCCAAAATCTCTTCTCCTCGGCTAGATCGAATCCTCCCTCAATGGATGGTGAGCCCCTCTTGCTGGAAACCCACAACTGGTGTGCCCTCTCTCTCTCTGCACATGTCACTGATGTAGAATCCTCCTGCAACTGAGTAGATTTGGAACTAGAATGGTGTGGGAGAGTATTGCATCTTCGAGACCAAGCTTGGGACAAGCTAGGTGGAATATTTCACCACTGAATCGTCCTCTAGGGCTTGTTAAGTCAAAACCTTCAAAACCCCCAAGAGATGGGTCCTCTAGCTAGAAGTCGGATATCCAAATGATAAACATACATGAATGAATGAATAGAGGCCCTTACCTTTCCTTTATACTTCCTGCTCACCTTCTTCCTCTAAAGTGACTTTCATTTTATTAATATTTAATTAATTAATTAAATCACTTTAATTAATTAATTAACCTTTTTACCTCTGAAAAGCACGTTATCTCTCCTTGTG
>JZKD02S1677947.1:72888-89110 GCA_000966675.3 Picea glauca
ACCCCCCTCTGGATTTGAACCTGTGACCTCATACAATAGCAATGACCTTAATAAAATTTTAGGTCACCAAAAGGCCGACAAGGCCAAAATACATAATAATATTATTTTACATTAAAATGTCATAATGAAACACTAATCAAGCAAATAATGAGGACGTCATGCCCTTTGAGGGCGACGTTAGCCCTTTCTAGGGAAAATGTGGCCTCCTGGAGCAAAACGTTAGACCTCCTTAGGCCTCTGGAAGCTGCCACATGTGCCAATCATGCCACAACTGCCTCCCAAACTCCCATATTGTTGGATGACGTCATAAGAGGTCATAGGTGACGTAATGGGCCTTTCAAGGCCAACGTCCCAGTGGAAAGGGCACAACCCCCCTAGGTAAGGCTCTGTCAGGCTGCCTCTGTGGAACATCCTCCTCTTCTCTAGTGCAAACCCCTATGTCCTATCTCTGCCCCCTGCTGGGGTCTCAGCATCCATCTGGTGGGCTCTTCAGTCCCATGGAGGTTCGAACTAATCATCTCCCCATGTGTACATGTTCGCCAAGTATGATCCTGCACATCAACAGATAAGCCCTCCATGGGCTCATGAGTCACAGGGATCATATCAATGTCAATCACATCCAATCATCAATTTTATTAAACATGTGCATAAAACCCCTTTTACCCAATCAAGTGCTCAAAGACATTACACAAATCTGCAAGTCAAGTTTGGAAGAAGTGACAGGGCGTCCTATTGGGCTAGTGTTCACTAGATGTGGGATGTTTCCGGGAGAAATCAAATCCAAGTCATGTTAGTGGATGAGGTGGATAAGGGATGTCCTGACAAGGGGTGCAGTGATAGCAGGGAAATGCATGGCTTACCTGTGGGTGCCTCTGTAGAGGGTGAGTTGCACCTGTCCTAGATGCAAATGTTTCCAAGCCCATTCATGCCTTTTATTCTTTATTCTTTATTGCTTTTTTCTTTCAAGAAGCTAATCAGAGGACACTGCCCTAGCGTGATGACCAGTGGTGGCAATGTTACCCACAATCACTTTCATGGAAATGAGAAGGTTGGCTCGTGATGAGACCCCCTTTCTCTTGGCTATGCCACCAAGAGCCACTATCGTGGCGTGGTAACCAACTTCTAGTAGTGTCATACTGCTAGATGCCCATGGACCAAATAGGCTGGCTAGTGATGAGACCCCCTATCCTCTGACTAGGTCTTGTTTTATTATTTTTTATGGGTCCCTTTGTTTCTTGCTGAGAATCCTTTTACTTCTTTCTTGGGGATCTCTAGGCGAAGCATCTCAAGGTTTTATTTTTAGGCTTTTGTCTTTTGCTAGTTGTTTTTACCCTCTAGGCCTTTAGCCCCTTCTTCCCACAAGGTAAGGTGCA
The DNA here is from genome assembly GCA_000966675.3 of Picea glauca. NCBI lineage: Eukaryota > Viridiplantae > Streptophyta > Pinopsida > Pinales > Pinaceae > Picea > Picea glauca. The sequence goes on from JZKD02S1677947.1 coordinate 74,262, forward strand.
ACCCTTAAATAATTGGCCAACCCAATGCCCGGACTAGTGTAAAGGGATGGATGAGCGGGAAGTAAGATGGAAAGTGGTAAGTATGACGGGAGCAGATGATGAATTTTCATGAATCCGCCAGTGGAAACTCAAAACCTATGGGCACAAGCTTACTAGGGCATCCTATCATTCCCCCCAGACATGGTCAAGTGGATAAGTATAAGATCCAAGCACCAGTTAGAAACAGAAAGAACTAAATGCACATATTCAAAGGTTTTGAGGATCAGAGTGACACATACCATGATACCTGGACTCATTACCTCATGGAACAAGATCCATCTCTGCTACAGGACCAAGTCGAGGTGATGGATGTTGCTGCTACTGACAAAGTGGAGGCGCTGAAGGAAGAAAATATGGGCCCTCCAGGGCCATGCTCAAGTCGATCTGGCTCTCGGTACTCCATGTCTAGGACCTGTGGGCCTCGAGACATAATCTCCTTAGTTATCCCTAAAGTGGGGGATAACACGGATCACAAAGAAGATGAAGTTCCCGGTCTTTGAAATGACCTTACTACATTGCTTAGCGGAGATTAAAGAAATAGTGATAGGCAGCACTACCTCTGGTATCCTGTACAATTGTCTACCCAAAGTAATAATAACACTGCGGGGTCTAGACTCATACATAGCATGTAGCTTCCATAAATATGGCTGGCCTAAAAGAACATCACAAACTTCAAGGGGAGAAATATCACACAATACATCGTCTTTGAAGGGATTGATGTTGTAGGGCAGACGACACTGTTGGCCAACGCAGAGATCTCTTCCTTGGCGAAGCCAGCCAATGGTGTAGCGATGCGGGTGCGATGTCATCGGCAGGTCCAGCTGCTTGACGACCTCTGTTGAGATCAGGTTCTTCTGACTGCCGCTATCGAGAATGAAATGAAGCGAAGCCCCCTTTACCCACATTTGTGAGTGAAAGAGTCGTTCCCCTTCCTTTGGTTCTTCTGGTTCACTTGGTTCGACTTTGGTGGTAGCGACAGTGGCACTAGGTTCGGCATCGATAATCTGCTTCCCTCCTGGATTTGATTCAGATTCAGAATCTGCCTCTGACTCGGAAGCTTTCAGGTCGACCACCAGTGACTGCTTGGAGCGACATTCTTCGGTGTTGTGCCAAGGGATTTTATGGTATTCACACCACTTTCCCATGTCCTTGGAATTCTCATTACCCTTCTTGGGTTGTGGCTTGGACTGGTTTTCGTGAGAATGGCCATCTTTGCTTTGTCCCTTGTTTTGTGTGTTGGGGCCGCCTTTGCCCTGCTTCGGCTGTGAGGAGTCTGCAAATCCAAACTCTCGCTTCTTCTACTTAAATTTCTGCTTGATCTTGACAGTGTATCTATAAGTCACACCTAATGATGATGCGATGTCCAGAAACAACATTTTCGTTTGAATGTATCTATGCAGAAAGATGCGGTATTTGAGCACCAGATGTTGTTTAGAGTCTTTGATACCCAATTTGGTGCGCAGGGTATGGAAAATATTGGTGAAATCTGGTATTGTCTGGTCCCTTTCCTGACACAGCGTGGTCCATCTTGTGTACTGGTCCTCGTAGATTTCAACAGGGTAGTATTCTTCTTTAATGGCATCCCTGAAGGAATCCCATGTGGGTGGGACCGCAAATATTGTAGATTCCTCTGTGGCCCTTTTCTCAGAGTAAGTATCCCACCAGTCCTTAACATGGGGGACGGCCTTGAGGAGTGCAAAAGTAATCTTTTCCCTATCAGAAAATTTGTGGACCGAAAAATACCCTTCAAGTAGATTCAGTCACATATCTACAACATTCACATCTATCAGTCCTTCAAATAATGGAATATCAAAATTTACTTGTACCTTGAAGGGGGTTGTGTGGCCGCTTGATGAAGATGTGTCCCCTGTGGGCAGCCGTCGAAGGATCTGTGCAAAGTTGTCCATCATTTCATTCCTTTGCCGTGCAAGGGCTTCCTCGAGCAATAGTTTAAAAGGATCTCCTGCTCCATCATCTTTCTTCTCGTCCCCCATGATTTGTTGTCAGGCTCGGCGCAACCGATCTTGCAAAGGCTCGACTAGTTCGAGTCCCAACTTCTTGTACCCAAATCTTGTCGGGGACATGCACAAAGAAAAAACAAATGAAGAGCAAATTGCACTGATACCATTGATCTAGATTTATGAGTGGAACAAAATGAATAATAGATTGAATACAATAACACAGAGATACGGAGAACAACAACAGATATCTAGTGAACAATAACTTCTATTGAATAAAGAAAATAGGCTGAAACTGCAAAACTGCAAAACAACTTGCTCGAATGGTGGTAGCTATCTCTGAGAAGAGATGTGGATGCTACATGCATCCATCTGAGCAGAATGATTACAATGAGGCTCCAGAGGCCTTTTTAACATTACTCATGAATTCCAAAATCCTATACATCCAACAAGCTAACCCTAGGAGATGAAACGCCAAAAGTTATGTGGGCCCCGATGGGTAATTTGATACCTCAACTTCCTGGGGTCATAACTTTTGCATACGGCCTTTGTTTTAGGCGTGTGATAGCCCGTTGGAAAGGTCTTTTCAAGAACTACACATTATGCCATCAAACTCTAACTTTGTTTACAATTTGATTGTGGAAAGCCAAAAAACATGGTTTAGGGCCCCAAAACAGCCATGGAAGTACAAAAAGATGTGCTAACATGGAAACTTCCAAAATAAGCCAGTTGGAATAGGTGGGCGGCCACCAACATCCACCTAGATGTTGTGTAGGTCTTTAGGACAGCCTCGAAAGTGCAGAACCCACAATTACAAAGAAATGTCATCATTACAAAGAAACGTGTTGAACTAAAAACTGTCAAGATGAGCTAGTTGGAATAGGTGGGTGGCCACCAATATCCACCTGAATCATCCAAGAAGTAGACTTCTGGTGGAAGTGGGGAAAGAGATAGAAAGCAGCTTGGATGTGGACGAAAAAATTATTTGAACAACAGTTCAAAAGGAGGTGAACCTAAGTTGCCTCCATTACAAATAGGAGAAGGAGATAAATAAGTTGTTCCATATTTAGTTACATATTAAGAAGAACAAGGTTGATGCATTGTTTGACAAGCCAACCTCATTGTAGAGTAAGGATGTAGAGTTGAAAGTTACCAAGTAGTGTAAGCTTAGATTTACTATTAGTGCAAACTTTATAGATGAAATAGAATTCAACGTAGTTTTTGTTAATGTTTGTGATGTACTGTTTGGTAGTCCCTAAATGTATACTAAGGATGCCATCTTCATGAGAAGGGAAAACCAATACTGTCTGATCAAGGATGGTAAATATTTTATCATCAATGCACATAAGGGGAAGTCTAAGATATATTTGGTGAGTTGCCATCAAGATAAGAGATTGATTAACTCAAGAAAGAAGTATTTGCTTCTTGAGACAAAACAAGAAAGACACTAAACCAATGGGTGTGAAAACACCCTTGGAAGGATGTATGAAAGAACATAAGATCCATTGGAAGAGATTTTATAGGCATACAGAGAAGTATTCCAACATCCAAAAGGTATGCCACCTAAGAGTGAAGTGGAGCACAAGATACAATTGCTACAAGATTCTCCTTTACCAAAATATAGGATTGTACAGATAATCCATACTAGAATAAGATGAAGTGAAGAAGCAATTGTAGGAGTTGTTGGAGCAAGGATTCAAAAGACCAAGTACCTCACCATGCAATTCCCTTATCATTTTAATCCCCAAGAGGGACATGACTTGGAGAAATGTGCATTGACTATAGAGATCTAAACAAGATTACTCTCAAGAATCGGTACCTTTTTCCCTTTATCAATGACTTGTTAAATTAGCTACAGCATGCAAGGTCCTTCACCAAGATGGATTTGAAATATGGATATCATCAAGTCCAAATCAAGGAAGAATACACCTAGAAGACCACTTTCAAGATGAAGCAAGGTCTATACAAATAATTAGTAACGCCTTTCAATTTGAGTAATTCTCCAACTACTTTTCTGTGTTTAATGAATGATGAATTGACCCTATTTATAGATTCATTTGTCATAGTATATCTAGACAACATTTTGATATTTAGTTGTACCTATGAGGAACATGTTGTACATTTGAAGTAGGTGTTACCATGTTAGAGACACTAAGGAAGCATCAACTATTAGAAAAAATAAATAAGTGAGATTTTGCTAGGCAGTGCCTCATGTCTTGGGGCATGTGAATGGTAAAGGGGAATTGAGGATTGATCCTACAAAGATAAAGGCCATCCTTCAATGGCCCATTCTTGCTAATGTCATAGAAATTAGGAATTTTATGGGAGTTGTCCAATATTTAAGAAAGTTCATAACATCATTTCAGCTATGGAAACAACACTTCACGATATAATAGCCAATGGTAAGAGTTTCCAGTGAGGTAAGAATCGGAAAAAATCATTTGTAGTATTGATGTAGAAGATTAGTCAAACCCAATCCTAGCAATACCTAACTGGCATAAGTTATTTGAAGTGAAAATCGATGCCAATGGGTATGTTTTGGGCGCAATTTAATGCAAGGGGGGAGACCGTTTTGCTATCATTTGGAGCTATTTTATGGACCAGTGTTGAACTACCCTACATATGACCAGGAACTCTATTCCTTGGTGTAGGCAGTAAAGAAGTGGAAAAACTATTTATTGGGTAAGGGGACCGTTATCCATACTAATCACCAACCTCTACAATATTTGCAGACTCGAAGTAAATAAGACACCTTAAGTGGAAAAACTATTTATTGGGTAAGTGGACCATTATCCATACTAATCACCAGCCTCTGCAATATTTGCAGACTCAGAGTAAGCAAGACACCTTAACTAGATGGGATTTCTGCAACAATTTCATCTAGTGATTAAGAAGGGCACTGCCAACAAGTTGATCATTTGTTATCAAGACCACCAGCACCAAAAATCACAACCCTAGGAGACATTATGCAAATGGAACGATACATACATGAAGCATACAGAGAGGAGTATGCAACATACGAGGACTTCAAGGGGGTGTATCAACCACTATTGGGTCAATGGGGTGTATTAGCAACTGGTGGATCAACAGGAACAAACAGACGTTGATTACCATCATTGAGATGGATTACTCTACCACATGGGGAAGCTTGTGTACCAGAGGAAGAAAGAATGCAGCCGATAACAGAGGCTCATACTTCCAAGGTTGTTGGCATTTTTGTGTTGGGAAGACTATGGCTAACTTGTAGAGGTATGTTTATTGGCCTGAGATGAAAGACGAAGTAGCTAGGTTTATCAAAGGTTGTGTATGATGTTGTACCAACAAGCCTAGTAATAGGAAGCAAGGACTATACAATCCACATCTAATCCCTACAAGGCCATGAAAAACTATATCCATGGAAATTGTTGAGGTTTTTCCAAGGACAAGAAGAGGGAATGACTACCTATATGTGGTAGTTGACATATTTAGTAATATGTGTATTTTGATGCCTTGTGTTATCCACCAAGTTGCACTAGGATGGACTTGCAGTTGAGCAAACAATTGCTCAAAATTCAAAGTTCAGAAGTCCAACCGGTCAATTTAACCACTTTTTTTCTCATTTCCATCCCCTGCAGGGCATTGTAATAAGATGAGATTGGAATGATGATTTTGTAAAAGGCTTGGCCTCCTAAGACTTGATCATGAGTACATACTCTAGAGTGTTTTTTTTCACTTGTTAATTGTTTCTTGCCTGAAATTCATTTTAAGCGAGTTATAATTTCTAAGTTTTTTCACTCAAATACCTCCAAAGTTGAAGTGTGTACTGATGATTAGGCCTTAGCTTGGAAATCCAAGTCTAGTGTCTAAATGTTTATATTACCATGCTAGGTCATCATTTTTTAGTCATATGGAAATTATGCTAAGTCCCCCTTAGGTTCTTTTTAATGTTTTATGCAAATAAAAATTTCCCGTTTATTTTTGAGTCATATGGAAATTGCGCTAAGTCCCCCTTAGGTTTTTTTTAATGTTTTATGCAAATAAAAATTTCCCGTAAAAAGGGATTTTTTAATTGTAATTGGTCAATAAGTTAAAAAAATAGTACTAGGAGGCATTATATGCCTTGTGGGTACTCGTTTTCACATCTAGAATACCCATTTTACCCGAGTACCACCCTTTCGAGAGTAAATATTGAGTTTTACTCGAGAAAAAATGATTTTCTCTCGAAAAAGGTAAATAAATGACAAATAAAAGACAAAAATCAGCAAATGAAATTTTTGTGGAAACATGTTTCCAACATGTTTTTAGTTAACTATCTCTCTCTCTCACTTCACTGTGACTTAGTGACAGTTTAGAGGGAGTTAGAGTGAGTTAAGTAGGAAGTTCTCTCCACTTGATGGAGATCCAAAAGGCTAGTGCGCACCTCCTTGAGTAGATGGCGCATTGTGGAGTGGGTTGATGATCCCAAGGGAGATCTCCACCTTCCCTTGGACACTTGGCAACCTCTCCCACTCTCTATCTTCACTAGTGGGGAGTTAATTCACCTTATGGGAGATGTGGCTCGATCCCACACATCCAATTGTCACTTGAGCTTTGGGATGTGCACCCTCCACATTGGAATTCTCACCCCAAGTGCTATAAAACTAAGTCGACCCTCCTCTTTAGAGTTTGTTGGAGTTGAGGAGAAACCTCTTGGGTTTGTAACATATTGTATTGTACTATCATTTGTGGAATAAAGAAAGAGACTTTGGAGGTCAAATTTGGTGTTGTGCTTCATGTGTGTGGATACTTCATGTCTTTTTTTGATCATATGAGGTAATCTTGTATTGTACTTTGCATGTCTTTTCCATTTGAATGAAGGTATTCTTTCCTAGATTGTATAATTTATCAAGACTATTTTGATAGATAGGTTTTACTTTCTTTAAAATTATGAGATATTTGATTTGCATACTTTTCCGAATGGATTAACTTGCTATTGAGATCTCATGTGTAGGAAGCACTTTATTTGATTGGAAAGGGGAGTGTGCACCCCTGTTTTGTGAAGTATTTTGCTTACAGGTTGCCCATCCTCCAAGGAGTAGAAGGCGTTGCCTAGCATATCCTCTACATCCTTGAAGGTTTCAAGTAGACAAAGTCTCTCTGCATAAGTACCAAAAGACTCCATAGCCCATAAAAGAAATTTCACCTTACAGGCTCAATCTCTCTCTCTCTCTCTCTCTCTCTCTCTCTCTCTCACAAATTTTTAAATTTCTTTTGGTTACTTTCTAATTTGCATGCAAGTAGATTTCAATTTCCAAAGCTATATCAAGTAGATCTCATGCATGCATGTTCATTTAGATCTAGATCAAAGTTTCCTTCTTATATCTAAAGCTAGATCTAAAAGTAAAAAGTCACTTTTTGCAAGTCCTTTTCTGCAATTTTTTAAAAGCATAAAAGTGAGTAGTTTAGTAGGTTGCTTTATTGTTAAATCAAGCTACTTAGTGTCATTTGCTTGCTGATTTAGGACAGAAAACAAAAGTCACTAAAGAGAGCCTTCTTTATCTTATAGTTTTATTATCAAAAAGTCATAAAAAAATTCATATTTATACTTAGATTTTTTCTAGCAAGTTTGGGCTTTAAGGTTTGTTATCCAAAAGCACTTATAAAGTTTCTTTTGGTGCATTTAATCTCTATTTGTTTGCTGGTTTTTTGCAGGTCGCTAATAAAACAAGGGGAAACTCTACCAAATTTTGAAGAAATCGAAGCATTTTTGACATGTGGAAGCATCCCTTTGAAGACTACACCTTTTGAAACTTTGTAAACCTTGTGATCCAGAGATATAAGGATCACAAGCCTCCCAAAAAAGGAAAAAGCATTGTAATAAGAAAGTAATAAAATAAGTGGGGTAAACAATCCCCACCTTTCTTTTTCCTCCCATGGGGGGGACCGGTGTTGTGGTGTGATTATCTTGCATGGTTTCCTTTCTTGCTTAAGTTCTACAATTTCACATCTTAAGGCTAATTTAAAAGGAACCTCAATCATAAACACTACAAAAGTAATCTTAGTTTAGTTTTTCATTTTTGCAAAGTAGAACACTAATTGCTAGATTAAATTTCCTTTCAATAATTTACTTTTAGTTTTATTTTTGCAAATAAACCAATCCCCTCAACTCCCCTAAGTAAGCTCACACCAAACAGGGGCTGGACAGTGTGGATTTAGTAATTAGACAAACATTTTACTTTAATAGAATTTTACTTTCTTGCAAATAAACCCGTCCCCTCAACTCCCCTAAGTAGGCTCATGCCAAACAGGGGATGGACAATGTGGACTTAGTTTAATTAGAAAACCTTTTATTTTTCTGCAATTTACTTTCAGTCTTTATTTTATCGCAAATAAACATTTTCCCTCAGCTCCTCGGTGTATGCTCTGAACCCTTGCGAGCCTAGCTCGATCTAGGGAACTCATCAGAACCGGGGATGGTCAGTGTGGATTAGTATAATTAGGACAATCTCAAAAAGTTGTTATTGCTTTGTTTGAAAACCGCATGAAGGGAGTGTGTGAAGTCAGACGGGAACTTTGAGATCTATGTTCTCGCCGTGTTGGACCTCCGACACCTTCATTGCGCTTGTTGGTGAAGTCATTGCGCTTCGGCAAGTTCTCCGCAAATTCCAAGCTAAGGGATAACCTCTTAAGAGGCCACATTTGAAGTAGCTTTATTTTCAAGCAACATTTCACATGCACATTCATAATAATCTTGTTCAACACTTAATAATTGTTCAACATTAAGTAACTTCTAAAATTTATAAGCAACACACTTGCAAGACTCCACTTTTCAGCAGCAACTTGTGATACACAACATCTTGCAACATTTTCATTACATTTGGCAGTGGTCCATACTATTTTGCTTATCATCTCTACTTCAAGTATTTGTATCATTTTTTCATGTAAGTTGTATCTTTCATGCAAATATCTTGAATGTTTTAATTTCAAATATAAGCAAGTCATATTTTATATATCAGTTATGTTGCTGGTATAGTTTCCATTATATGTTGTTGTTGTAATCTCATTCATATCTTGCTATTGTTGTTGTAACAAAAACTCCTAGATTCTACCTCTTGTTCTTAGTTTAGATCAAGCCTTAGATTTATTTTTGTAGGGACTGCCCCCCTTGGCTTCGCTAGGAGTTGGCCTAGACGGAGGAGTCGAGGATCAGGTGACAACACCTTGACCCAAGACTTGCCCCCAAGGACACACCCAGTGGATTAAAAGTTTTTCCATGCTAAACCCGAGGTGCGTATAAAGGCGGAAACACCTTGTAAGAAGACCATCAAAGGACAAGAAGTTGCAAGCTTTCTATTTGAAAGGGTACATTTGCCCACAAATGCCTTCCACTACATGCTCAACTCACTCACATCAAATGACATGGTGCATTACACACTAAGGTACATTGTTCCGATATTTCATATCGAGTGATAATGTCAACGTTTTGGGCATGAAAATGATGATCATGGGTTGAATTGGATTATGAATCATGATGCTTTGAATTTATACTTTTTTCCTTGTTTCACCTTGGTGGTCATCATCGTCTCCTAGTCAACTATTGTCAATTAAAAGTTTTTCCATGCTAAACCCGAGGTGTGTATAAAGGCGGAAACACCTTGTAAGAAGACCATCAAAGGACAAGAAGTTGCAAGCTTTCTATTTGAAAGGGTACATTTGCCCACAAATGCCTTCCACTACATGCTCAACTCACTCACATCAGATGACATGGTGCATTACACACTAAGGTACATTGTTCYGATATTTCATATTGAGTGATAATGTCAACGTTTTGGGCATGAAAATGGTGATCATGGGTTGAATTGGATTATGAATCATGATGCTTTGAATTTATACTTTTTTCCTTGTTTCACCTTGGTGGTCATCATCGTCTCCTAGTCAACTATTGTCACTCTTGGGAAAAGTTGTACTACTAGGGGGCCTTAAAAGGGGTAATGTGTCCACATCTCAATCCATACATAACACACTCCATATATTCCCCCCTCTGTTATCCTATCTTTTGGGTTGGTTGTCATATGTCACTTATAAAGGTTCATGCCTCATAATCCTCATGAGAAGGAGCTAGAATGCTCGAGGTTGGTGCAGCTTGATAAAAAAATATGATATAGAAAAAGAAAATGCTATAATTCAAAATGCAAAGCAAAGAAACAATAAAGAAAAGAAAAGTCTAAAAACCAAGAAAGAAAGTGAAGCATGAACTCTAACCCTCGCCAAGAGGCCATCACCCCTAGTCCTATGCAATGAATGCATACCTAATAAGAAGACTTAGAAAATGTAAATCAAAAAGCCAAAAAAGGTTGATTGAATAAAGAAAAAAGCAAATAGGGGTTTGGAAAGACACAATGTCGAGGAAAGTGTAACTCATTTGCCTAAGTGCTCCCTCATACAAAGGCGCTCATGAGGATGACCATCTTACATAACCTTTCATGACTATACCACCACCCATGAAGTAAGCCCCAAACCATACCATATGGCATTGCACATGCTACTTGATGGGTTCATTGGGACATACTTCTTATCCTAGGTACTAGCACACCTAATAGGGGGTAATAATGATCCTCCCATACCTAAACTTGGCAAATTGTATAACTTTGTAAGTTAGCGTGAAGTTTCAAAAGGATACTTAATGTGATCTATCTAGTGGCTTTTGCATTGATATGATTCACTTTATATGTTGTGTTTGACTTGTGTACATGCCTCCAGTTTTCATGGTGCATTGGACTACATGAGCACCTCCTTGGATGATGGATTGCACATAGCCACATACTCGATTGACACCTAGGTCCTTTGGAGAACATTGAGGGGCTACTAGCACACTTCATGGAGGCCATCCCCACCACTTGAGAGAGGTTGGCCTCACTTTTGGGAGGACATTGAGCCCTTTGATGACATAGCTCCCTTAACGAGACACCCTAGCACTTATGGGGTATGATGTGACCCCTTTTGATGATGGGATGTTGCACTTTGATGATGATTTGACACCTCTTGATGGGATGTTGCACCTTTTGAGGGGATGTTGGACCTTTTGATGACATTATGGCACCTTTTGATGAGATGTCACACCTCTTGTTGATGATATAGCACTTGGAGATGGAACGTTGCACCTCTTCAAGGCAATGTTTCACCTTTTGACCCCCCTACACACTGTGTTGGAGTGAGTCGTCCACTTATTCGTGACACACATGAGGTTGAGAACTCATTTATGACGGACGATTTGACTTTTGAGCTACTTTACTTCATCTTGGAGGCATTGTTGAGGGTCTTAGTGACCTATCCACTCATGTATAATGTATATTTTATGTCTTGTTGCCTTATCTCTAGGGTTTGTGAGAGATTAAAGCATTGTTTTATGTTTTTAGGGCTTCTATTGGATGAGAAGGGTGCTAAATCTCTCACATAAATAAGAGAAGCACTTCTCACTTGTAAATCATTGCTACTTGTGGAGATTTGTTACTATTTGTCTACTACTACTTTCTCTCTCATACAAATCGCTATGGATGGCTAGTTAGACTGTCTTTTTGGAGAAGATGTTCTTGTGGATGCTTTGCTACTTCATGGATGTTCATTGTTAGGGGTTTGATGTATGAAATCTTTCTTGAGTAAGTGGTCTCTTGTTATCTTGTGGTTTTGTTTATGAATGAATGTACGTGCAATGTTGCTTCAGTAGTGTTGGTTGTGCATTCTCTTGGATCTTTCTTGAACAAGCCCTTCTTGTTAAAACTCTTGGAAGATTATTAGTGAAGAACCTTCCCTTGAATTATCTTTGAAGACTTATTGATAATACTATGAGGATATTCTAGGGTTGGTAGTGAACAACTCTAGGTATCACCCTAGATCCACTCGCATCTCTTCGAAGGAGTCCTTAATTGACCCCATATGCTCAAAAACATAAGTAGGCACTAATCATTCTCTCAATAGTCAATCATTGAATTTTGAATTTTACTCTCTTTTCATTGTTTTAGGGTTCGATTAGGGTTTTATACCAGCAAATATTCATTTTCAGCCATAAAGACTAGGACGTTTTGACTTCCATGCATATTATTGACTTAAATATCATCTTTAAACCCTAAACTGTATAGCTAATTTGTATTTTCAGCCTTCTAGGGTTTTAGGGATGTTACATGCATCTTTATTTCAGATTTTGTTGATTAACAAAACCCTGGTTTAATTCACTATTCAGCCATCTTTCTTCATTGATTTATTACTTGTTCAAGGGCTAGTTTTATTTCTGCTGTAATAACTTATATTTATGTTGTAATTCAATATCTTTCTCTCAAGTTTTACAACAGCCTTTAGATTTTCCTTCTTTAGTAGACTTTGGGGATTCTCTTCTACCTAAAATTGACTTGGAAAACCTTCTAAATTGAGCTAGATCCTCATCTCTTCAAATCCAGAAATTGCACTATCTTACCACCTTATGTTCACCTTGTTTATATTATTTTATTGGTGGTAGATTGAGTAGCTACTTGGGAGGCCTTAGACTTGATTGTCTTGCCTAGGAATTCTTGGAGGCTACTAGGGAAACCTCCCTTGTGTTGGATTTACTCCTTTACTAAAGAGAGGGAAATTGTTGCCTAGGTGATAGTGGTGACATATTCTGGTGTTCCACTAGTCTTGGTGCCTTGTAAAGAGTTTGCACTAAGGTACTAGATTGTGTGGTAACATTTTCCTTCCTTGTCCTTCCAAAGAGAGCTAGTTCTTCTACTTACTTTTGCTTCGCTAAATAGGATTCCAACCTTATCTCTTCTTGCATGAAGTCATCCCCAATCTTACTGTTATGAACATAAATATACAAATAAATAGATATTCATAACATAATAACTAATCAATAAATAATAATTATTAATAATGAAAGGGCATGTCTCTAATGACATGACTATTGGTTAAGGGCACCCCTGCGTGGGTATATAAACGAGCCCTCATTCTCAATTGTATATCATCTTATCTTATTATCTATATCTTATCTCATCTATTCATATTTTATATATTATTTACAGTCCTACATGGATTACTTTGTTATATTCCAAGTATTTTGGATAACTCTTGTGTGAGCGAACTTTGTTCGTCTCATTTGGTATCAGAGCCTCGTTGCTGATCCAGGCCATTGGCCACAGATTATCAATCAAAGTTTCTTTGATTCCAGGTCATTGACCACAATAGGCCCTTGGCCACTAAATTGTTTTGTACAGTTCATGGAATTTCGGGTCTTTGACCACAACCAACCTTGGCCATTTGATATTCAGATTCAATTGAAGAAAAAATAAGGATTTCCGCTGCAAATTTTAAAGTTTAGAAATCCAGTTGAATCCTACTGCAAACTCAGAAGATTGTATCGTTGAAGAATAGAGTATACCACTACAAATAAAAGAAATAAGATATCAAAAATTAGAAGAGTAATAACCAAAAAAAAAAGGTTATAGAAGAGCCAACCCATAAAACCACAAATTACATCCGTATAGCCACAAATTAGAAGGTTGGTCATATGAAATAAGTTATCTGCAGAAAAAAAATTACAGCAGCCAAAGACGTCGGAAACCTTGTCATATAGTTGTTGTAATCCGTACAATATATTCAAATTGTTCGTACTTACCGTGAGCAACAAACCATCTTATACAATCACCAATTCCGTACAACCATAATTTGGTCAATCGTACAGGCATATGATTGATAAATTGGTCAGTACAGTCCATTCTGTGATATAATTGGAGGGACGTACAATGAATTAAGTGGAAAATTAATTGCCCATACAGTGAATTTTAAAGATAAGTGCAGCCCGTATGGAAAATTAGCATTGTTGTATCTAATTTTCAATTGAGAAATTAATCCAAAGTTGTATTGTTGGTGCTATACTCGTCCGTACACATCCCGTACAACCATCACAGCATTACTTAACATTAGAAGCCGTACCATCCGCTGCCACTGTGGTCGTACTATTTGTCGCTTGTCACCGTATGATCCGTCGTACCTTGCAGCTGTGTGATAGGCCGACTGTGCAAGTTATTCTTATAATCGTATCTGACCATACACCAAAATTTCAGGTGTTTGTCCGTACCGTCACATCTCATCATCGATTTCTTTAAATTATATCAAAGGGTTAAATCAAGAAGTTTTAACAAGTTATTTGGAAAAATCATAAGTTATATACAAGTTATATTAACCTATATAAGAGGATATTATAAAAAAAAAAATTATTTCACTATATATACAAAAGGGAATTATATCAAAAAGGTCATATATTATTATATTATATCAAAAGGGTTTAATTTAGAAGGAATTACATAAGCGCTATATTAGTTGGGATAGAAATCAAAAGTTAAGGAAGTCAACGAAAAACAATATTGTGGAGTTATATTTGTGAGAAGTTATATTAATTAAGTTCAAGTTAAAAGAAAAATAAAGGAAGTCAACGAGTATTAAGAGATATAAAGGAGTATTATGAGGATTATTTAATAAAGTACATAAGGAATATATATCATTTCAATATATATCTCAATATATATATATATATATATATATATATTCCAATTTAAGTTATAAAAAAAGACAATTCAAAAATGGGAGGAAGATTCCCTCCTACTTACAAAAAATATGTGGATCCCTTATTAAAAGTTAACAGGATTATTGAAGGAAAGAATATCAACATCGCTATTTGTCCGACCGCTAGGAAAAATCACATTAACGTTGATCTGGCAAACCAATTAATGGTTTTAGAGACAAATATAATTGAAAACGACATGTGTCTTTCCGATGAGAAATATGACATTAAGAACCTACAACTATCTATGGGCGATTACAAATTCACAGTTAAATTCAATGTCTTATCAATCTATCAAGACA
>JZKD02S1677947.1:102389-114750 GCA_000966675.3 Picea glauca
CAGCAGCAAATCCAGGTGAGTAAGGGACATACCTGATACAACCAACTTACCTTGAAGGTGGCACAGTAACCACAGTAGGTGTAGATCCAGTTTAGTATGCTCAGACAAAGGTTCATCTATAGTGGATCTCTATACCAAAGAATGAAGGAACTTTTCTTGCCACCAAGCTTAAGGGCCACAGGGTGAAAACACAAACCCAGCAGAGGTAAACAAATGCCCAAACCCTCACACAGTAAAACTTTACCCAAGAGACCTTTTAGATCTGCAAAACTGAACTATGTGTAAACCCTAGTTTCAGCAGTAACGAAACAGAGTCTTCAGCAAATGGCACCCATATGAAATTGCCCTAGCAAAATGGGTCGCACAGCAGACATAGAATAAGGGTATCAAAAACCCTTATAAAACACACAGTGTGTCACACCTCAAACAACAGTTAGGAGGGAGAGGCCGGATCTGAAAAGAGTCTGCTCACACATCCACAAGAGGAGGCCGTATAAACAGTCACAAGGAGGTGAAGCTGCCATGCTAGTGGAGGCCAGATCTGAACCAAAAGAGGCCGCAGCTAGTAGCTAAACCACAGCAGAGAAGAGGTCACGGCTACAGCAGAAAACAAGAGACTGCTACCACACAAAAGTAAAGAGGCTGCAGTTACAATAGGTTCCAAGAGGCCGCAGTTACAGTAGGTTCCAAGAGGCCGCACTCACAGCAAAATGCAAGGGTTGCTCCCACATTAAAATACAAGGGTTGCTCCCACAGCAAAATACAAGAGAAGGTTGTCGCTTTACAAGAGGAGGCTACAGCAGATCAAGGGAAGGCTGCAAGCTACAGCAACCAAAACAGGCCGCTCCCACAGAAGAACACTAAGAGGCCGCAGGCTGAGAACAAGAGACCACAACGCTAGCACAAGAGCATAATAGCATGAGTAGAAGGTAAGGGGTGGGGTTTCTTATATAGTACTTAGGTTAGGGTTAGGGCTAGTTTAAGTTAACTAAAAAGTCACATGTTTAAATTTGGAATTTAAACATGTGACAATAATATTTAGTATTTAACTTTAAAACATTACCACTAATAAACCAACAAAAAACCCAAACCAATCAACCAAGGCTAAAGGAGGGTTTGCAAGGTGGCATTACTCATTCCTTCATATCACATGGTGAACCTATTACTTTATCATCACTGCATATGGGATTTATCCCTCTTGTGGTTATGTCCTTCAAGGAAGGTCATGTACCATCAAGTACTTGATTTAGAATCAAGTAGCCCCAGGACTTTTCCTGGGGTCTTATCCACCAAGGTCAGAGACCAAGGATCAACACATGCCCCGGGCATGGGTACCCTGGACCATGTCCAGGGGCCCTAGACATATCTAGGGGCTTTAGTTGCTTGGTCCCAGACCAAGAAACCCATGCCCCAGGTATGGGTACCCTGAACCCTGTCCAGGGGCCCTAGACATATCTAGGGACTTTAACTACTTGGTCCCAGACCAAGAAACCCATGCCCCAGACATGGGTACCCTGGACCCTGTCCAGGGGCCCTAGATATATCTAAGGACTTTAACTGCTTGGTCCCAGACCAAGAAACCCTATGCCCCATGCATGGGTACCCTGGACCATGTCCAGGGGCCCTAGACATATCTAGGGGCTTTTATCTGCTTGGTCCCAAACCAAGAAACCCTATGCCCCAAGCATGGGTACCCTGGACCATGTCCAGGGGCCCTAGACATATCTAGGGGCTTTTATCTGCTTGGTCCCAGACCAAGAACCCCAGTCGTATACTGGGGACCCCTCAGGGGTCTTTACTGCATGGTCCCAGATCAAGAACCCCAGGAGTGCACTGGGGGCCCTAGATCTCATCTAGGGTCTTAGCCATCCTCCCGGAGAAATGGCTCTCGCAGCTGCTTATAAATTTAACAAATTTGTCCCTATTTTTTCCACTCATTCAATTGCAAATCTGAAACTTATCCTTAAAGTTTTGTACTTTCAAACTTCTACTAGTTCGAAGCAGTGTTTCACTTATTGCGATAATACCACCTTAAATAATCACAATAATTTCTAATTTTAAATTTATCGTGATAAATTCAAATTATTGCAATAAATTCAATAATTATCATGAGATGAGCGAAATTATCAACCTACTATTTTTAGTTCCGACTTATACAACTTTAAATCACGATTTTGGGTTTTAGTCTCTCATTTTGCAAACGGTGCTAAGGGCGCTTAAGCTCTAGGGCTATTGTGACCATTTTCTATCAAGCAAACAAGGAGAAATCTATAGTTTTCATTGCCATCAACTAAGCATTTGTGGAGTGGAGATCTACTCCAATCTACCATATCCATATTCCCAGGTACGTAAAAGAAAGAATGCCCTCATTTTCTTTGTGTTTCAAGACTTAGTATAGGGTTTGCAATGTCCATTAGATATAGCCCTTTTTTACTTTTTCAAATGGAGGATTTAACACTTATGCAGCTATGGTATTTTAATTGTAACATTCTTGAAGTTTTTTGTCGATTTGGATTCTAAATTTCCCCCATTTTTTTGTCCCACGGGTTTACAAATTTAATCAGTAACCCACACATTTCAAAATGTCAAATCCATTAGACCCAATGTGGCAGTATGGTCTACCTTATTATGGCCATGATAGAGTGAGGTTGAGTTGCAAGTAATTTGGTATGGAAATGTTTGGCAAAATCAGTCGCTTGAAATACCACCTTGCTAAAATCCCAGGAAATGAAGTGGGGATTTGCACAACATCTACCCTGAAAATTGTCCACATTGCAAATCAATCCATTTTAGAAATGAATAGGAAGAGAGATCAAAGGGAAGAAATGAGGCTTCAGGTTGCAAATATATCTACAAGCATCTTAGGAGTAGGGGTGTTAATTTCTTGAAACACGACAATCAAAAATTTTATGCCAATAATTTAACAACTCGGAATTTAATCGATTGTTGATATAAATTCTCTAAACTATGCAAAAAATTTACAATTGAGTTTTAACCAAAAATTGCACTGCAAAATTATAAACAACACACACATTTGAACACATATTTCTGGGCAATGCCCCTGGAAAAACCCCAAAGGGAAAACTATTAAATGAGAGGATTTTATTGGCTTCAGTGGAAGAAAACAATTACAACAGCTAATTTAGAAATTTCTTACAGCTCAGCAAACTCAAGATGTACGACTCTGCTTTTTCGGCCCTGCTTTTTCGCACAACTTTTTTGGCCCAGCTTTTTTGGTCTTGCTTTTTCGCACATCTTTTTCAACGCAACTTTTTCATACAAACTTTTGGCCCTACTTTTTCGACCTAGCTTTTTCAGCCCAAAAAAATATCTTTCCTCCAGCTGTAAATTTGCCCTATTCCTCTCAGCTCAATGTGTCTCTCACACCCTCACATTCTATGCGAGTCTCTCACATTGTGTATGTGACTCTCTCACCTCCTCAGACAATATGTGCCTCACTCTCCTTAGATCTACTTTTATAATCTCTTAATGACCAAATCCCTAACCCTAAGATCTCAACGGTCAAGATTAGAACTTTTCTTCCCAAGATCAACGATTGTGACTTAATCTCTCGTTGAGATGACTTAAATCACTTAAGTCACTCAACTTTATAAAAAAGTCACTTTAGTCATTAAATGAAGGTCACATTAACTTTATAAATGCAATTATAAAGTTAAAGATCTAGAGAACGTCACTTGGACACGTCCACATGTTAGGCACCGCCAATGCAAAAGTACATGTTCGAGCTACCCCAAAAACTAACGCTCCCTCTTAATGAGGAAGGTACTTATGGAACCTCCACCTTCCAACCCCATCACTCCATATGTTGTTGTAGTTGCTCCCTGTAAACCAAAAAGCTTCCATGCCACTTGCACTAGATCATGTGTTGAAGACTTGTTCCTCCTCTCCATGCCATTAGGAGTCTCCTCACAATCCTAAGCATCCAACAATATCATCTCATACCAGTTGAGACTCCTAACAGTACCACCTATCCCTGATATTGATCCTGAATCCAAGATCCCCTTGGACCTACACAAAAGTTGTCCCAGCAACCTGTATAACCTCCCATGTTTGACACCAAGCAATGATGTTGCGTCCAAGGCAGCTCCCTCTGGATATATGTGCACATGTCCATGCTGGAACATAACTCCATATCCCTCATCTTCCAAAGTTGATATTGAGAGCAAGCTTACCTTCAACTCCAGAACAAACAAAACCTCTGCCACCTCCAGAGATACTCTGAACTCTAGTTGGAATTTCACGCCCTTCACTGCATGTATGGTACTAGTCCCACAACCCACATGATAGTCTGAGTTTATCTCTAAAACATTAAGGAACATCGACTTCATTCTCGTCATATGGTGAGATGAGCCACTGTCCACAATCCATTCTCCAGTGTCCCCAAACTTTGCACTACCACTGCCCTGAAAGACAAGACGCAAGAAAAAATGCCTTCTCGAGCTTCTCACCAAAATCATTGATCTCATTTGATGTTGATGTTGCTACATGTGTCTCCTTCGTGTTGTTCTTCTTGATGGACACTGGCATGCATAGTGGCTAATCTTATGTCATGCAAAGCATTTCACTTTGCTCGTGTCCTTTCCATCTCCCCTACCCTTCTTCGCATGAAGAGCAACATTATCCTCGTCTTCATCGCTCTTAGCCCGATTGCCTTGAAGAGCCTCTTCTCGATTCTCCTCTTGAGAGAAGGCATCCCACGACCTCTACCAATCAAGGAGATGTTCTCGTGCCACAACTCCCTTCACAAATGGAGCCCACTACTCTAAGAACCCATTCAGAATTGTCCTCGCAAGTTCATCTTCTTTGACTACCTCTCCAACAACCATTAACTCATCACGAACATGTGATATCCTGGTGAGATACAATGCCACTGTGTCTGTCTTGGACATCTTGGTGCTCTTGAGTTTCTCCCTCAACATCATCTTCCTATTTTGGTTTCCACTATGATAAAGCTTTGTTAGAGC
This sequence comes from Picea glauca, assembly GCA_000966675.3. Lineage (NCBI taxonomy): Eukaryota > Viridiplantae > Streptophyta > Pinopsida > Pinales > Pinaceae > Picea > Picea glauca. The sequence continues at coordinate 107,375 of JZKD02S1677947.1, forward strand.
CTCCCACATCTGATAGGCATTTTTCTTTTCGAACACGTGAGGTATGATATGGTCCTTCACGACATCCAAGAGCATCCTTTTAGCTTTCACATTTTTTCTTAATGTAGGCCGCCAGAAGTGTTGTATCTGTGAGAACAACCTGGGTTTTCTCCACAATGTCCTAGATTTTGTTTTCCTCCAACAACAATGCAATCCGCTCTTTCCATGGGTCAAAATTCATAGCCTTGTCCAACCTGTCCTCAGACCTCAATCCGATAGCCATCCTCGTCCAACTGACCAACAGTACTTTTCCCTTCCTTTATCCAACCAAAACCCCGACAATCCCTACAAATCCTTGTACCCAAGTCTTCAGTGCCACTCTTCAGACTTCCAGCTCCAATACCATGTTAATTTCTTGAAACCCAGAAATCAAAAATTTTATGCCAATAATTTAACAACTCAAAATTCAATCTATTGCTGAAATAAATTATGTAAACTACGTAGAAAGTTTACAACTGAGTTTTAACCAAAAATTGCACAGCGGAATCATAAACAACACACACATTTGAACACATATTTCTGGGCAATGCCCTTGGAAAAACCTTGAAGGGAAAACCAGTAAATGAGAGGACTTAATTGGTTTCACGGAAAGAAAATAATTACATCAACTAATTTAGAAATATCTAACAACCCAGCAAACTCATCATGTACGACTCTGCTTTTTCGATCCTACGCTTTCGACTCTGCTTTTTCGCACAACTTTTTCGACCTGTTTTTCCATACAGCTTTTCTGATCTGCTTTTTCAACTCTGCTTTTCCGACCTGTTTTTCCGTACAACTTTTTCGATCTGCTTTTTCAACTCTGCTTTTTCGCACAACTTCTTTACATGTAGCTTTTTCGGCACAGTGTTTTGGACCCTACTTTTTTATACAGCTTTTTCGGCCCAACTTTTTGGCATAGTGTTTTCCGCCCTGCTTTTTCGCACAGCTTTTTCAGCCCAACTTTTTGGCATAGTGTTTTTTGCCCTGCTTTTTCTCACAACTTTTTCGGCCCAACTTTTTCGCACTTTTTTTCTGGCCCTACTTTCGGCCTAGAAAAAACCTATGTTGCACAAGGACTCATCCCCATAAAAAAACATGCATACCCGACGTTCTCGTGTTTCAGGGACTTGGGGCCCTTAGGAAACGTCCCCAAATTGTTGGGGACTCCATTGGAGACTTGAGGACTTGTTGGTCGTCCCCAAGACATTCGAGGCAAATTTTAGGAACATTCCAAATAGATTTTGGTGATGTTCAAGGCAAATTTCAAGAATTTTTTGGGTAGATTTAGAGAATATTCTGGGCATATATCTTTAGTTTTGACAATCATCAAAATTGATGATTGGATACTATGATCATTTTTCCCATCCAGTATTTTTGTATTACATTGAAACAAAATATGTCGTACAAGTTGTAGCTCAAAACATGGGTTTTGTATGATGGGTTTCGATTTCAGTTTCTGATGATTTAAATATTGTATTTTCAGCAACAACATTATAACAAGCAAAGCTTCCACATCAAAAAAAACAAGAAATACAACATTTCAAAGGGTTGATCTTTGTGGTTATTGCTTTTGTTCTTCTCATTTTTTTGGTCATCATTTGTTCTTCTCATTTTACATATTGTACATGGGTTTCTAGGAGTCATTAAGGTCTAGTGCTTCCACAATCCCAACCTCGAGCATTGTGAAAGCAATCAAATAGTGACTTGGATTGGGTACTAAATGTTTGAATAAATTCTTAATCAATCGCCTTCTTAATCTGAAATATGAATCTAACCTCTTTACAAAACCAAAGTGTTTTATAGTGGTTTTCAACACAGCTGTAAAAATATCCAAAATCTATTGTGAAGAGAATGCTTTTTATGTTTTAACATAATCATTGTAAATGTGTTAAACCTGCACAAAATAGATCTAGCTAGCAAATGGCATACACAGTTTGCAAAGAAAATATGAGAAAAGAGAAACGTGAGAGAATGGAAGAATTCTCATCAACCAAATGAATGAATGATAACTTACACATGATATACTTTGTATAACTCAACTAATGTGCATTGGAGGAGAAACCAATACACCATAGTGGTTGTGCATAATACTATATAGTATAGCTTGGTATGCTTAAAACCTTGAAGCAACTACAAATGTTTATGGTGAATTCTGAATTTTTAATATTTTGTAAATGTGTGTGTGAATTATTGTCGTCCCCAACCTATGGACCCCTGAAAAAATTTGGGGGTGCGCTCTAGCCGTCCTGGGGACACGTACCCCTATCCCAAAAACCAATGCAACATAGGAAAAAAGGTCTTTCCTCCAGCTACAATTTCGCCTTCTTCCCCTCAACTCAATGTGTCTCTCACACCCTCATACTCTATGAGTCTCACATTGTGTATGTGACTCTCTCACCTCCTCACACAATGTTTGTCTCTCACTCTCCTTAGATCTGCTTTTATAATCTCTTAATGATCAAATCCCTACCCCTAAAATCTCAACGATCAAGATTAGATCTTGCCTTCCCAAGATCGACGATTGTGACTTAATGTCTCATTGAAATGACTTAAATCACTTCCACATTATAAAGTTAAAGCATTGCTCGAACACTTCCACATGCTAGGCACCACCAATGCAGAATTACCTGTCCGAGCTACCCTAAAAATAACAAAGGAAACACCATTGTTCGAGCTCACGTTCCACAATGCCTATCCCCTCAGCATCATCACCTTTCTTTGTGTCAAGGTCAGTGCCTAGGGGGCAACCTTCTAATCGATCCATAGTGAAAACAAAGGAGGAGGTTGAAAAGATTGTGACAAGATGTTATCAATGGAGCAACATAACATTCAACATAGCCAAGAACAACCCATTCTACCACTCCACGTTTGACATTGTTTCAATTTTTGGTCCAAGATACAAGGGTGCTTCTTATAATGGCTTGAGAGGGCCTCTCCTTGAAGGGGAAAAGGTCGATAGCACAAAGAGACTAGGTGAGTTGAGGGAATCACGAAAGGTCATAGGATGCACCATTATGTCAAACAGTTGGACACATGGGAAGGGCAGGTCCATTCTCAATTTCTTCGTCAATTGTTCTAGGGACGCGATGTTTATCAAATATATTGATGCATCTGAAGAATTTGTAGGTTCCTTGCAGGTTTCTACAAGTCTATCTTAGGGACTGTGTAACAGCCCTAGTAGAATATATGTTTAGGAATTATTAAGTAAAAATTAATTAGGGGATTAATTGTCTTAACATGGTTTTAACTAAACAAAGATTGACATAATAATACTAATTAAATATTTATTAATTAATTAATTGTTATAATTTTGATTAATTAATTAATTAAATTAATTACCTATCACATTGAATGAACAGGGTAATAAATTTAAAAAAAAAAAAGATTAATAAATTATATTGTTTAAATTAAAAAGGTTACGTATACGAAAGGGGTAAGGGGCATTAATAAACGAATAGGGAACATTAATCAATTGGATAAGGGGCATTAACTATGTGGATAAGGGAATGAATGCAGGGATAAGGAAATAAATGAGGTGAAAGGGCGGTGAAGGAGGGATATGAGGGGAGGAGGTTTACGAAGGCAGGATTATCATTCTACGGGGAATTTTCTTTTGGGGGTTCTCTTGGATTTGGAGAGAGGAGAGTTTGAGTTCTATAGTCGGGAGGATTAGTACAAGGGGCACTGGTTTGCTGGGGGTTTTGGGCACGGGGGCCAAGATATCCATATGGTATCCTGGAGCTAGGAAGTTGTCCTAGTTGGCAAGGTGGAACAAGGTGTGGGCAATGTTTAATCCAGTTCAGCAACGAACAACCAGATGGACGGAGGAATTAGCATCAGACCAAGGTATTTTAAAATTATGTATTTGTTTTATTCTGTTATAAAATTAATGTTCGTTGACAAATTTAACATGTGTATGAGCTAAATTAAAAGGAATTATTCAGTTACTGAAATCAAGTAGCAATTACTGTTTTGTTTGTAGAATTAATTGAAGTTAAATTTATTCGACTACTACGGACTGTCACAAGGTCACTAATAGCCTGTTTTTTCTTTCCTTTTCTAGCAGCAAGCAGATCGGTTCTAATTGTTATTTGAAGGTTGATAACAAGTCTAATATAATGTTGTTTTAGGACTACTTTTTAGTAATGATTTACTGCTCATTTAAAGCTACTATCATAAGGTTTTATTTAGGAAGTTTTGTTGTCCATGATTAGCTCTCACAAGGTATATTAAAACAATAAATACCCTCTAGATCTTTGACACTTTTAATGCTGAAATAAAACAATGCAAACCACATATTTGACACATGTGTTTTTCGTCAACATGACCCTGGAAAAACCCCCATGGGGAAAACCAGTTTGAGAGGAATATTTATGAGTCTTAAGAGAAATAGTACATCAAAGTAGATACACAAGAAGAACCTGATTACAACAGCCAACTCATCTCAAGCTTGGCGTATAGCTCTTCCTTGGAGTGCATGCCCTTCTTGGGATTTGCACCCTTTCTCTTTGTTGCTTACTACCTTGGAGTTTGCACCCCCTTTGCTTGGTGCACCTTTCTCCTTGGCTTTGTCTTCAATGTTGGGCCCCTCTCCAAGCTAAAGCACCCCTCTCCAATGGTGCGCCCCTTCACTAAGCTTGTGTGCCCTCAAACAATGGTGTGCCCTCATCCACAAGTGTGCCTCCTTCTTTGCTCTTCTTCCTCTCCTCTCTTCTCTTCACTCCAAACTCAAGAATGAACAATGAATGCCCTTTCTCCTCAAACTTTTCCCTTTAGCCTCATCCTTAGGCTAACCTAGGAACCAATTGCTAGGATTAGATCTTAGCCAACCAAAATCAAGGGTAGAGATTAGATCTTCCCCTTTACTTAAGTTTCCTAAGTCACTTTATGACTTAATTAGCTCATAAAGTCACTTTGACTTTATAACATAAAGTAAAGTGAGAGAGGATCACTTTTCCCCCTTTAGTGTTAGACACTCAATAACACTAGGCGACCACTTCCCAAGGTACCAAAACTCAACAGCATCTGCATATGTTAAAAATGCACAGTTATTATGTGAGTTGTTCAATAGCTTCATCCAAAAGATAGGTCCACAATATGTTGTCCAATTCATTACGAACAATGCTACTAATTATGTTGTTGTTGGCAAGTTGCTCATGGAGAGGTATTGAACCTTATATTGGACTCCTTGTGTTGCCCATTGCATTGATTTGATCCTAGAGGACATGGGCAAAATTTCTTGTATCAAGGAAATTGTTGAGTCAACAAGGAGTGTTACAAGAAATATATATAATCATACATATGTTCTTACACTCGTGAGACAATTCACAAGAATCAAGGAGTCGGTTTGTCCTGTTATCACATGTTTCACAACTAGCTTCATTTATCTTCAATCTCTCAACAATTCTATGTTGGAGTTGCAGAGGATGTTTCTATTAGATGAGTGGAATGCTTGTGTCTATAGCACTAAAGTGGATGGGCAAATCATAGCACAACTTATAAGACACAATCAAAGTTTTTGGATGGGAGTGCAGGAGTTGTGTGTTATAAGTGAACCTTTGGTAAAGGTTCTTCACTTGGTTAATGGTGAGAAGCCTGTAACGGGCTACTTGTATGAGGTCATGGATAGGGCCAAANAGTAGATGACTGGGGTTCTTGGTCTAGGACCAAGCAGCTAAAATCCCCTAGATATGTCTAGGGCCCCTAGAAAAGTCCAGGGTACCCATGCCTAGGGCATGGGTTGATCCTTGGTCTTGTACCTTGGTGGATAAGACCCCTGAGAGGGCCCCCAGTATACGACTAGGGTTCTTGGTCTAGAACCAAGCAGTTAAAGCCCCTAGATAAGCCTAGGGACCCTGGACATAGTCCAGGGTACCCATGCCTGTGGCATGAGTTGATCCTTGGTCTTGGACCTTGGTGGATAAGACCCCAGGAAAAATTTTGGGGCTCCTTGATCCTCGATCAAGTATTTTGTTGGTGTATGACCTTCCTTGAAGAAGGACATGACCACATGAGGGATAAGTCCCATATGCAATGATGATAAAATTAAAAAGGTCACTTTGAGAATGAATGGACAAGTATTGCCACCATGTCACCCTTCTTAAAACCCCCTCCTTCACCCTTGCTTATGTTTTTGGGGTTTTGGTTTTTTCTTTAGGGGTTAATGAGAAAATATAAATTAAATATTTAATTATAACATGTTTAATTAATATTTATATTAATTAAACATGTTATTTTAAATGATATTTTAATTAATATTTTTATTACCTTAACCTAGCCTAAAAGTATAAAAAGAACCCCCCTACCACTCACTTCACGCATTTTTTTTGGATCATTTGTTCTCTCCTTTGCTGCGGCCCCTACCAATTGTTGTTAGAGTGTGGTCTGAGGTTGCTGTGGCCCCCTTCTGATGGTGAAGTCTCTTATTGATGCGGCCCCCCTCCTACTTGCTGCTGTGTGGGGTTTTTTGTGGTGCGGCCCCTTCTTCTCTTCTGTTAACAGTGGTGCAACTCCTTCTGTTATGAGTTGGCTGGTAGATGCGGCCCTCCTATCTGATGTATGGAGTGAGTGCAGGGTGGCTTAGTCCTTCCCCATTGGTGCTATGAAGTGAGTGTAGGTGACTCAGCCCTCTCCTTTGCTGTGTGGGGTGACTAGGTTGCGGCCCCTCATGTTCTACTTTGGTGTGACTAGGGTGCAGCCCTTCCTGTTCTGCTGTGTTGAGCCTTTAGGGTGCGACCCCTCTTATTTCTGTTGTGTTGAGCCCTTAGGGTGTGGCCCCCCTTGTTCCTGCTGTGGAGAGCATTTAGGGTGCAACCCCTCTTCCTGCTGTGATGAATTTGTAGGGTGTGGCCCTTTTACTATTGTGAGAAATTGGTGTGTGCTGCCCTACTTTCTGTTGTGGCCCATGGGGTGTTTGTTTTCTCTGTTCAAACCATGACCTTTTGCTTTGGCCTTTGGTCTTCCTGAGTAAGGGTTTGTCCATAATAATTCTGTGTAAGGGTTTGCATGTTTCACTCATTGTTTGTGTGAGGGTTTGACTGTGGGAAGTCTTTGTGACCTTATCCCCTTGGTGGCAAGAAAGTTTCATCATCTCTTGGCAAGAGATCCAACCTATATGGTGGATCTATGACCTGGACTTCGCCTGAGCATAGTTATTGTTAAATTTACATGCAGCAGCGAGAGCCATTCTCCTGGAGGATGGCTAAGACCCTAGACAAGATCTAGGGCCCCCAGTGCACTACTGGGGTATGTGGTCTGGGACCAAATTGATAAAGACCCTAGACAAATGTCTAGGGCCCCTGGACTAGGTCCAAGGTAACCATGCCTGGGGCATGGGAGTCTTGGTCTGGGACCAA
>JZKD02S1677947.1:118944-134978 GCA_000966675.3 Picea glauca
TAAAAACCCGGTTCATTGAAACCGGTTTGACCGGTTTATTACCGGTTCCGGTTCCGGTTCCGGTTGGACCCTCGACCGGTTCCGGTACCGGTTTCGGTTTTTAAAACATTGGCTAGCAATTCTTCTTTTGGTTGGACAGTCTCGATAGAGCCAAAACCCTAACCTTGGGGCCAAGGGGGTTTTTTTTCACCCTATGTCCAACAATACAAAGATAGACGCTAGGTGGTAGGTGAAGTCTAACAAGAAGAAAGAGGTGTCTTCTTCCACTCATGTAGACAAGTCATGGGGGACTTGAGGCTAAGCCATGGGTGAAATCATACAGGGATGCAATGGTACACTCACTTGATAGACAACACGCTTCCCTTAAAGGGGTTTGTGATGGATAACTAGTATAGTAGCTTAAGGCTCCATCTTCCTTTGGAATGCAACTCTCTCTATTGTCCTAGAGCATAGGATGACAATCCCAAGTCACAAGCATCTTATCTGTGGTGTGTTGCACAGATTTCGTCCGGATATGATCTTCATAAAACAGGTTAAATCCACTAGATTTGAGCTTTGGAATTGAATGAGCTATTGTTGGAATGGCCCCTTCTAGGCATTGGATCATTGTCAAGGGAGCGAGGGGTAGTGATTGCCCTATCCTCCTGTTTGAAAAATTTTGTGGTTGCTCATGGCTCAAACCCTGCAGATAGGTGTGTTTGTATCACACTCATGGTTCAAGACCGCTTGATAGGATTTTGTGTTGTTTATGCCCCTACCCTTAGTTCGGAGTGGGGTCGACTTTGGGATTGGTTGGCTTCCTCACTTCCTGCTACAAACTAGATTGTCGAAGGTGATTTTAACATGGTCGAGTGCGAGGGTGATCATGGTGGTGGAACAAGTTCTATCCTGAGTGGAGCTGAGAGGTAGGTTTGGTCCTGATGAAAAGTTGCTCTTCAGGTGTTTGACCCCAATTGGAAACAAAAGGGTGCCGACTATGGTGGGTGGTTTACTTGGACCAATTTCAGGGAGGGACGGGATATGATGCAAGCAAGGTTGGAACGAGTTTATGGACCCAAGGAGGACATGTCTTTTCTAGGTAAGCTTCACCCAATGGATGTGTTGATAGATGCTGTAAGGTCCAATCATTTTCCTATTCAGACTACCATCTCAATGGATAATTTGGATCAATCGGTACCTTCCACTTTGTTTAAGTTGAATGTGTCTCACTTGAAGTTAGTAGATTTCCATGCCCTTGTTCAAAGAGTCTGGAAACTTTCCCCTAGGCCTTTTGGCAAGAAGGGTTGGATTCTTTGATGGGAGGTCGTTGTATGCCAAATTGGTAAGTTCATGAGAGGGTGGGGCAGCATGATGCCCTGCAAAAGGAGAAAGGAGCTACATGAGGCTCAACATAGACTTGAGGAGGTGCACATATTTCTTAAGAAAGATCTCCATAATGTTACCCTTTAGAAGGATGTTGCTCAGTTGGAGATGGTAGTTCGTAAAGGAGAGGATTATATTGCTAGGGGTGCTCAAGTCCATGCCTAGATACAGTGGATTCAAGAGGGGGATGAAGGTCCTAAGTTCTATTTTGACTTTTTGAAGTGGAAAGTGGTGGTTGACCAAGTTCGTAGTTTGCATAAGCCAGATGGATCTCTTTCTGAGGATCCTATTAAGGTGAAAGGTATGTTTGGGATGCATTTTCAGACTATTTTTTCTCCTTATTCTTTGACAGATCTTGTGGTGGACTGTGGATGCTAGGAATGCTTGTTGTAGGGTTATCCCACACAAGGTATGTTTGGGATGCATTTTCAGACTACCATTTCAATGGGTAATTTGGCTAAATCGATACCTTCCACTTTGTTTAAGTTGAATGTGTCTCACTTGAAGTTAGTGGATTTCCATGCCCTTGTTCAAAGAGTCTGGAAACTTTCCCCTAGGTCTTTTGGCAAGAAGGGTTGGATTCTTTGATGGGAGATCGTTGTATGCCAAATTGTTAAGTTCATGAGAGGGTGGGGCAGCTTGATGCCTTGCAAAAGGAGAAAGGAGCTACATGAGGCTCAACATAGACTTGAGGAGGTGCACATATTTCTTAAGAAAGATCTCCATAATGTTACCCTTCAGAAGGATGTTGCTCAGTTGGAGATGGTAGTTCGTAAAGGAGAGGATTATATTGCTAGGGGTGCCCAAGTCCATGCCTAGCTACAATGGATTCAAGAGGGGGATGAAGGTCCTAAGTTCTATTTTGACTTTTTGAAGTGGAAAGTAGTGGTTGACCAAGTTCGTAGTTTGCATAAGGTAGATAGATCTCTTTCTGAGGATCCTATTAAGGTGAAAGCTATGTTTGGGATGCATTTTCAAACTATTTTTTCTCCTTATTCTTTGACAGATCTTGGAGTGGAATGTGGATGCTAGGAATGCTTGTTGTAGGGTTATCCCACACAAGGTATGTTTGGGATGCATTTTCAGACTATTTTTTCTCCTTATTCTTTGACAAATCTTGTGGTGAACTGTGGATGATAGGAATGCTTGTTGTAGGGTTATCCCACGCAAAGATCGTCGTTCTACAATTTTTTTTTTGTTGTGCTATCAATGTCAATTTTCACATGCACTTCTATGTGACTAATTTCAGATCTAAAAATTACTTCCTAGTGATCAAATAGTAAACCCTAGTTGTTATCACTAAATAATTTTACACTGAAATTATGACAGAAAATTACAACGGCGGAAACAACAAGATATGAGATAAATCATCCACACATGTGAGACACAAAATTTTATGTTCTATAACTTGTCAAATTCAGAAATTTTGAGAACAAAATCAGTCCTCCCAATTGATACAATTTCACCACAAATCTGAGGACAACCTTGTCCTCTGAAAAAAAAAATCAGCAAACTTTACCCGAGACAAAAATTCCAATTTGCATCCTACTGTAAGTCACTTGTACGACCTGCTGACATCACCCGTATGGTTGCTGACGTTAGTTGTACGAACCTATTGCTGCCAAAAATTCCTTCACACGTGCGGCCTGAATTCTGCCCAGAATTTTCTCACATGTGCGGCCAGCCTGTTCTCACACGTGTGGCTTGCTTATCCTCACACGTGCAGCTTCTTTTCTTGTTGTACAAACCTATACAATCCACACGTGTGGTCCATACAACACGTGCGGTATGTTCTTCTTAGTTGCACCCTCTCTCCTCCACACATGCGACCTCTCTCCTCTTACACGTGTGGTTCTCCTTGCCAAGAACAGAAAAATAGAATTACCAAAAACCCTAGGCCAGATTGCCTAAGTGCAGAATTTCTCTTGCTAAAATCTCCATCCTCCTAGCACAAGTGTTTACTCACTTATGCTAATTCCATAATGTCACAATGAGATGTCACAATCTCCTCCTATTCTTTTATAGGAGTCTAATGTGAGATTAGAATCCCTTAGCTTACTCTAAGGAGCCCTCCACTAAACTCAATATTAAATTAGAATATTTAATTCCTCTTTGTGGGTGTGAAACCCCAACAGAAGCCCACAAATCCCATCAACAAGCCCATGAGGCCCTAGCCTTATCCCAAGGGCGTTTTTATTAAAACGAAGGTGTAATCTGGTGCCAACAAAGATTCCCACATACCTGACACCATGGCCCTTTGTGGGAATACCTTCCGAAGCTACAAAAATCAACAATCTATATGATACTAGAGCATTGAATTGAAAGAGTATACCGATGGCATTGTTAACCTGGTATCAAAGTTCAAAAAGGAGCCTAATCTGCAGCATTCAAAATATATAACAAAAGAATGGATCCCAAGAAGGTTCAGAGGACACTGTGAAGATTGAATCACTAGAATTTGAATCATTTAGCATAAACTTGTTAGTAGTTTTAGTTTCTTCATGGTTCAGTCTAATGCAGCATATGGTTTACTTAGATTTAGTTAGACAAGGTCGAAGGTAGATTAGCTATCTTCAAAAGATAATATGGGTGGACTAGCACAACAATGACATTCCAGTGTATAAAAAACCCTATAATTTTGTAATTTATGTTTTAATATAAGTTCTTTAAAAAATGCATTGATATATATTGTTTTATGTGTCATATTGATCATAACCCCATACTAGTATGCCCAAGTTTTGGGGATCCATACCGGGTGCTACACCTTAGATTTAGTTTAGTCAACCCTACATTTTTTCGCCAAATGTGGTCCATCATATGAGCAGATTATGTATATCATTATAACATGATGAGCCCAAAGTGTGGTTATCTTTATACTCATGTATTGTATTGGGCCATGCTTAGATGTCTATGTATCGGTGAGGGGCCTAGGTGGTATCTCCAGACCCTTTGTGGTCAGTCATGGCCCATCCTTTTAGTCCTTTCAAGATATGCATTGCTCTTATGGCTCCCGTTGATTGCCCCTTGGTGGCAGTAACTCGTCATCATGTCAGTCATTTATGATCTGGGTAGGCATGCGAATGTCTTGGGATGGATCTACTATGACACGTGATCTAGGGGAGCTTCTAGTCTCTCTCACTTCTTTTTATGTAATGTCAAAGTGTTGCTCATGTTGTAAAGGTTTTCATACCTATTTAAAGCACACTTATCTTATGCCTAAGCATGGAGCCCCATCTTATGTCTTTGTCACACTTTGGCCATCTACTCTTGGAGATGATCCTATAGATGCTCACTCAATTTCACGTTTCTTGAGGCAGTGTCATGGGTATTGAGGCACTACATGTATCCAAAGGCACCGATCACATCACCCAAGGCACTTTGGGGCTATTTATACATGCGTGGACATCCTCTTGACATGCCACATTGAGGATCCTAGAGCGCTCTCTCATTTTGTCACCTTTTGAACTATTCTACACTTGATTTGAGGGTCGAACCCACTCATTTGGACATCACACTAGTTGTTGGGGGACATTATGACTTGACTTGACCTGGAGGGTCACTTTCCATGCTTTGTGGAGGCCTTTTTGCTTGAGATTTGGACACAGTCATACCTTGGAGGCATCTTTTGAGGGTTTGTGAGCTTGATTTGAGGAGCCAACCACCTTTTGAGGGTCTTCTCACTCTTTCCATGAGGTTGTTCCACATTTGGAGGCTAGATTTTGGCCTATTCCTTTCTTGGGATGATTCTACACCATGTTTTGAGGCTTGGACTACACACTTTCAAGGGAACATTGAGCACCTACACCAAATCGACCCCTCTTTTTGTGAGACATCCCCTTCTCATGAGATTTTTATGTACATGTGGCATGTTTTACTTGCAATTGGACTTAGTCTCCTTCATTATGTGGATGACAGGTCACTTTTTGTAATTCTCCTAGGCTAGATTTTAGGAGATAGAAAATAATAAAAAATAAGAAAGATATAGAAGTGTCATCTATAAATAAAGGCTCTTCTCTCATTCCAATTTGTTGTTGTTGTTGGTTATCATTTGACAATACAATTTGTTGAAGATCTACCTATTGGAGGTTTTGGTGTCAATTCTTGGAGCTCTCTCTTTCTTGGTTATTTTCTTGGTGCATCAAAAATTGGTTATGATAATTCAAGACTTCTACTAGCAAGTAAGATCAATCTGTTTGAAGAGTTATTCAACCACTTGGAAGGAAGATGTCTAGGGTTTCTATCTCTTCCATCTTCCTTTGTTAGTTTGGTAAGTGCTCAATCTCGATTCTCTTGTTTTGTTTTTCCTTTGGTTCCTTGACAAGGGTTTCAAGTATTTTACTCAAGCCATAGTTGATATTGTTGGTGAACGTTTTTCCCTTGTGGAATCCCTTCTTGTAGGGAATTTTTCCTCATACCTTATCTTGATTACATGAGAGATTACTCAATGAAGGGGCAAGACCGGTACCCGCACTTGGCCTATTGTTCTTCAGAGACCATTTCCCTCTCTAGCTCTTCAGGCCAGACTCGAGGTTGGTTCGCAGGGGTTTCAAATATTTTAGAGCCCATGGGAATTCAAATGGATCGTCTCCCTCCGTTTAGATATTCCTTAGATGCATCTGGCCACCTCCTACCTACCAGACAGGAGTTGGACATGTTCATCAGGGATGACATTTACCGGCAGTTTATCCAAATCACTTGGGTTAACCCTCAAGGCGGGTTATGCACAAAGATGGTCTTCTATGTTGAGCACTTCTTGGAGCTCAGAGACGGGCTCATTGTTCGACCATAGTATGCACTCTGCCATTGGGTGCATGCTCTTCTCAATCCCCTAGGCCAATTCAGAGTGGGTTCTCATAGACTTCGTGTAGAGACCAACCACTAGATCGAACAATCAGACAGCTATGCCATCTAAATGAGGTTGAGACTGAGGATCACTTCATCTTCCTCTGCCCCATCTACTATGAGATTAGGGGGAAGTTCCATTGCCTATTCAAGGGGACTCAAACCCTCTTTGGATTCTTCAAATATTTCGACCATAGATTCTTGGCATTATACATGCAGGAGGCCCTCAAGCTCTGATCCCATTTTCTTCAGCCTCCTACTAGATTAGACTCTACCCAACAGATCACTTCCTTCTTCATGCTGCTACCCTCAGGAAGGATCATTAAGAGACAGACCGATATTGGCACAACTTCGAACTCCAGATCGGTGTGGACCCATGGGACCTTCCCTCGTCCCACGAGATTTCAACAACATGACCAAAACAGATCCCTCCCCAGAAGACGAATGAAATCCCCCAAGCCTTAGCGGCGAACTACCTCTTCCAGAAAACAACATAGTGGATGACTCAGACATCCCACCAGTTCTCACTCCAGACATCATACTATACTGAGTTTTCTTCATTCAGCCTCGGATGTTAGGAGAGATAGGTCTATTCCATGACAAACCTACCTCATTACTTTTCATTCTTCTTATTCCTGGATCTTCTTCTCCTATCCATCCCCACCAGAGAGCAAGTTTTTGGGCTTGGAGTTGAGGGTTGTTCATGCCTTGGCTTAGATCTCACTCTCTAATCTATCTTACTCTACTTTACTTTCTGCATCTTGCCTTTTATAGGAGACTTTTTGGTGCTCCTGCTTTGTAATGACATCATTGTATTCAACGGTCCCTTTGACCTACTTTTGTGGTCACCAGTCGGACATTAATAAAACTATCTTATCTTATCTTATCTACCCTTGAGGTTCTAATCTCTTAACCTAGTCCTTGCGATAGAAGTGACCAAATTTTGGACGGGAATGCTTCTTGACCCCATAAGCCTTAATTGGAAAAAGGCACTTGTCTTCTCCCAACAACCAACCAAAAACCCTAAAATTCAAAATCCTTTTATTTTTGTTTGTTTAAAAAGAAATCTAATGGTGAAAAATCAAATAAAAATATTTATTTAGATTTCTTTCATAGTCTAGTGCAAAGTTAATGGTGTATTTGATTTCCTAGACAATTTTCTTCAAAGGTTTGTGCTTAATTGTTCATCTCTAACCCTAAGAAGGCAAAACGGCCATATAGAATTTTGTTTCAAGATCTTGTCTAACGTTTTGTGGGTTGATTTAAGGCATTTCTGAAATCTGGAAATTAAATTGCAGTAATAGAAATCAGATTTGGTGAAACCTTAAGGCTATGGTTTGGTGTTTAATGGTTTTAATCATGCCTAGCCTCTATTTCATTTCTAGATTGCTTCTACAAGTTTATCTTACATGTCTAGAGGTGATTTTAATCTCTAAAGTGCTTATAATTGCTCCTCTTTTATTTAGAGATTATTTTGGTGAATTCCAAGTGCTAATGTGGAAACCCTTGGGGGATTCACCACTAATTTTGCAAGTTTTTTTTTAGTTAATGATTATATATCTTTAGAACTTGTTTCTAACACTTGTTGGTTTGTTGTTGCATAGCATATCTTGTGCCCAAGTGAAATAGTCCAAGACGTCTTGCTTTCTAGTGCATTCGCTCTCTCTTGGATGGTCTCCTCTATGCTCTAAATTTGAAATTTATACGTTATTTTATCATACAGCATATTTAGAAGTTGTGGACAACCCTGATCTTGCCGTTTTCTTAGCATCTAACTCATTTGGTAATCAAAGCACACACTACACCATTGATTTATGCTAATTGATTTCACTCTTTATGCCCTAAAGTAGCATAAAAGTGGTTCTTACCTCTTTGAAGTTTCATTGGTTGAGTCATAGTCATTTAATTGCAAATATGAAGTTTTTTATATTGTTTATCTTTCATATCAGATTTGGCACACACATCCACTAGCTCCTAACCCTGTTTCTCAAGTGGATTTATTGGTGGTTTATGCTATTGTTCCTAACTTGTTATATTTCAAGCATTTAATTGCTTATTGGAATCCTTGTGATTCTAATTGTTATACATTTTGTGGATTCTTTGAAGTAAATCATAAGACTGCATGGTAATTAATTCACTAAGAGGTTTACTTAATCAAATAGGGATACCCCCCTTGGCTTCTAGGAGCTAGCCAAAGTGAAGGGGAAAGTGTATTGAGGTGACAGTGGTGCACTTCCTATCTTGTTGCCCCAAGTTAGCACCTATGTTAGGACTTTTCCCAAGGGTGCTAGTTCAAGCGGTAACACCGGGTACTCTGTATATGTCCCCCAACATACACACTGTATCCATGTACCCAAGGTACCTTGACTATAGTTAATAGGTGATGAGACTTTGACCTTGAAATCATGTCTATGAAAACTTACATTAACAAAGTAAATTAATAAGCAGTCCTCTTACTCCACCAGCCTAGGGGTAACTAAGGAGATGATGTCTTGAGGCCCACAAGTAGCAGACATGGAGTGTCGAGAGTAGTGTTGTATATCTCTCCGATATATCTCAGATATTCCGATAAATTCCGAGTTAAACACCTGTCCGATATATTCGAAATATTCTGAGATATTCCGAGTTAGACCCTTGTCTTGCGACATTTTCCGAGATATTCCGATATTTTCGCCGATGTCACCGAGAAGTTATATTCCAAACCCTCGCCGATACTTTCCCCGAGACGAGATATACAACATTGGTCAAGAGTTGGATGGACAACACTTCCCACAGAGCCCCTCTTCTTCACCATCATCAACAGCAGTAGAGCAGTGTTGATCCAGGTGGATATCGGTGGCCACCCACCTTTTCCAACTGGCTCAAAACAGTTTTCTGGCAATTTTGGTAATTTACTATTTTTAGCAGTTTTTCACTTCTGGAGCCGTTTTGAGGCCCTAAACGATGTTTTTTTGGGAAAAGGGGGAGCAATATGGTAGTTTCTTCAATATTTCCCCCAAAATGAATCTCCTCGACAATACCTTTCCAACGGGCTATCATACACCTAAAACAGAGATCGTATGCAAAAGTTACGACCTCGGGAAGTTGATGTACTAACTTACCCAAAAGGGGCCTACATGACTTTTTGGCGCTTCATCTCCTAGGGTTAGGTTTTTGAATGTCTAGGGTTTTGGGCATTCCTATTTATTGTAAAAAGACTTTCAGAGCCTCATTGTAATCATCTTCTTGCGAATGAGCGCAACCGTCACATCTCTTCTCAGAGATAAGCTGCCACCATTCCAGCAAGCTTGTTTCCGCTGCATTTTACAGTTTCAGCTTATTTCCATTTTGAATAGAAAACCAGTTTTACTGTATCTCTGTTATTTTGTGTTAAGAACCTGTTAATAATCTATAGTCATTTCGTTATGCTCATAAAATCTGGATCAAGTGTCCACCACACTAGAGGGCGACAGGGCTTGCTTCATGAGGTAACTAGTCAAGTCTCATGGTGAGTATTGTTTTAATATTTGGGGCATTTGGATAAGTTTCAAAGGCTTCTTTTTTATTATGAAACGTTTTCTCGAAAGTTATGCTTTTTACCATTTTTCACCTTGGTATTATCCCGGGGTTTCTAGTAAGTTCTCCACTGTTGAGGAAAGGGGTGCTACTGGGGTTTCTTCTTGATGGGCCATCGTTCCATTCCCGATCATCTTTATTCACTTTCCATTTTCTTTCCCCTCTGTATCCTCATCTTTTTGGTTTTCGGGTTACATGTACCCCAAAAAGGGGCTTGTACCTCGTTCTCTTATGAGAAGAGGGGCTAAAGGCCCAGAGGTTGTTGCAGTAGGCGTCAATAAATAAATAAAAAGAAAGAGAAGCCACGATCAAAATGCAATGGTAGGGATACAAAAGGACACAAAATACATAGTCCTAAACTTGAGCTCTACCTTTCCAGGCGCCCGCCCTAAGTCCTGAGTGCAAATGAACGCCTCACCTATTGAAAAGGACTTATAAATATCCCGCTTGAAAGGAAACGCATTTAATGCATAAATCAAGAAACCTTGTAAAGGGGACTCGCATATTATCTAAAGAAAATAAAGAAAAAGACAATTATAGGGCTTGGAAAAAGGTTGCGCCCCAAACGAAAGGTAACTCAAGGATGCAGCGCACCCTCCACAAAGGCGCCCATGGAAATGAGACCATATGAGACCCTTGCATGTTAATGACCCCATGCCCAGAAGTTTCTCCCCCATCCACCTCAGATTCATTACATGGCCTAGATAGGGCTCACCCAATAAACACTCCTCTACTTGGGAAATTGGCTTACCCAATAGGACCTTTCGATAATCCTCCCATATCTAAATTTGGTAATTTGCATAAAGTCTTTGAGGATGTGTTTAATTTGAAAGGGGGGATCCAATTCCTAAAGGGGAATCGTTTCCCTTAAAATCGCAGGTAAACTTTAAAGTAATTAACTAATTGTCCGAGTCATCCCTCATTTCATCGACCTGACGCCATTGAAGAGCTTGACAATGTTCTCTACAAGTCTTCAGGTAAGTCGTACTGGTTTATTTTTATATGTTTGAACATTATAAAATTATAATGTTCAAACTTCATTGTTGTCACTTGTGTATTGCAGGGCCTGTTGTGTATTCCCTTGGGCATACACAGCARTGTCACTACTGTGTATGAGCCCATTGTGTATGCCCGTGGGCATACACAACAGTTACAAGTTACAATTGTTGTGTATGCCCACGGGCATACACAGCAATGACACTGTTGTGTATGCCCATGGGAATACACAACATGCCCGAATTCCCCTCTTCTCAACAAATGTATAACAATGTGGGCCTGTGGATGCCAGTAGGCATGCACAGCAAGGGCCCTATTGTGCATGCTTGCTGGCACACATAGGCCTGTTATACTGGACATGCCTGTTATACTGTGCCAGTATAACAAGCCTGTGGCTGCTAGCATATATAGGCCTGAGGCTGTTATACATTTGCACAGTTCTGTATAACATTTACATAGTAGTGAAAATGTATAACACTAACAGGCATGTGTATGCCAACATGTATGAATAGCACGGCCCCTGCTGGAATACACAAGCTACACTAGGCTACACTGTGTATGCCAGCAGACATGCACAATACGGCCCTTGTTGTGCATGTCTGCTAGCATACACAGTGTAGCCTGGTGTAGCCTGTGTATGCCAGCAAACCCCTTGAATTTTTTTGAAACCACAGAGTTTTTGAATAATGTTTATTTAAAGTTTGATTGCTTGGCATGTGCAGCTGCACACATTGTCAAAGAAGTATTTTTTGGTTTTATAAACACCAATTGGCAATGATGGCTTCCCTTCATGCAGTTCAGTCTGGGCATAGAGGTTGTAGTGGGAGGAGTGGTGGAGGGAGAGGAATTGGAACTTCAGAAATCCGTCAAGGAAATGAAGAGCAAAATTTCCCTATTAATTCTCCCCTCTGGAGGTATCTGACCAAGATTGGGAAGAAAGAGAAGAACACTGGTGGCAGTTGCTTGTGGAATTGCAACAAGTGAAAAAAAAATGTTACAGGGTCATACACGAGGGTTAAGGCCCATTTTCTTTGGCTGAAAGGTGATAACAGAGTTTGTTGGGTATGTGTTATATTCTTTGCATGTGTGTGTGTGTGTGGGCATGTCAGATATGACAACTGCGTCTGACGATCCCTTGTACTAGCATTCAGTTTGTGTTGTGTGCGTTAGGCGCCTTCTTAGAGGGGTCCTTGGGGGGGCAAGTATGCCCCCCCTTGGTTACGCGCAACATTCGGCAACAAGCGGTAGCCCGGGGCCAACGGGGTTTGGGGCAGCACCCCGAAAATTTTTTTTGGGCGGTTTTTGCTATTTTTAGCAGACTTTGCTATTTTTAGCGGTTTTGTAAATTAATCCCGGATTAAGGGATTAGGGTTTTGGTATCTACGGATTACCTAAAAACATTGTATATATATTGTATGGTGAATGGTGAAATTCGATATAATGAATATAAGAAAGGTTTTCCCGGTTGAGGGTTTCCAGTATAAAATATCTGTGTACTTTGTGTATGAACCATTGATTAAATTATGTTTTTCTTAAGAATCTATATGCATTGCTTTACTTCACAGRTTTAAAACTTACATGTGGTATCAGAGCTCGTTTTTGGCTTCAGAGGGACGCCTTTGTTGTTGAGGGTTTGGCTCGGTCGTGATAGATCAAGTTTATCTTGGGTCTGTGATAAATCAAGTTTATCTTGGGTCTGTGATAAACCTGGGTTTAGTGGGAGCTTTTGCAGTGGTGATTTGAGTGCAGAAAGAGGAATGGCGAGTTCTTCTAGAATCGAGATAGAGAAGTTCAACGATAAAAACTTTGAGCTATGGAAGCTGAAAATGGAGGACCTTCTTGTAGACAAAGAACAATGGATCGTTATGGATCCTGGTACACAGCCTACTAGTACACCGTCTACTAGCACACAGGCTACTGGTACACAAACTACCAGTACACCACCTACTGGTATGTCGAAGGAAGATTGGGAGAAGTTGGACAGAAGAGCAAGGAGTAYTATTCGACTYTGCCTGGCAGATTCGATGTTGTTGAATGTCTCAAGAGAATCTACAGCCAAGGAACTATGGGATAAGTTGGGGAATTTGTATCAATCAAAGTCCCTGGTAAACAAGTTGTTTCTTCGAAAGAAGTTCACCATTGCAAAAAAATCAACTGAAAGGATGTGGATGGATTTCAAGCAGAGCAAGATGATGCAAATTTGGCCAAGGAAGAAAGGAGGAGTGGTCAATAGAAACCTATCTCAAAAATAACAAATGAAGTTCCCTTGATTGTTGAAGAAATCCGCAAGAGACAAAACTTTGGAACCTTGGCCAAAATGTTTGACATGGGTGGAAGGGATGAGACATACAACAGAGTTGCAAGAGCTATATATGCATGTGGAATACCCTTCAATGTAGTGCAGTCTCCATATTGGAAAGACATGCTTAGGGTAGTGAATGATGCCTCCAAGGGTTATGTAGAGCCAAACTTTGAGAAAGTGCGCACTATTCTTCTACGGAAGGAAAAATTGATGGTGGAGAAAATATTGGAACCGGTTGGTTCTTGTTGGAGTGGCAACGGTGTCTCTATTATCTCTGATGGTTGCACTGATACAACCAATAGGCCATTGGTAAACATTATTGTAATGTCTCCTTCGGGCCCGTACTTCTTGAGGGCAATAGATGCTTCTGGGGAGGAGAAGAACGTTCATTGGATTGCTGGAAAAATTACAAAAGCAATTGAGCTCGTGGGCCCTTCAAATGTTGTGCAAGTCATTACAAATAATGCACATTCATCCAAAGCAACTAGGGCAATTATTGAGGGATTGTATGAAAATTTCTTTTGGACACCTTGTGTTGTGCATAGTTTAAATCTTGCTTTTAAATCCATTGTTGCCGAAGTTGAATGGATGAAAAAACTATGTGAAGAAGCAAGGGAAGTTCAGATTTTTATCACTAACCATCAACATGCACAAGCCATGTATAAGGAATTTGTCGGACTCCAACTTCTGAAGGTTAGAGAAACCAGGTTTCCATCACATTATATTATGATTAGGCGGTTAGTAGACATGAGGGAAGCTTTGTCCTCCATGGTTGTTAATCCACGGTGGCAAACATGGAAACAGAGCAACACTGAAAAAGAAATCCGGGTGAGAGGTACCATTCTTGATGAGGCTTGGTGGGCTCAAGCTGAGAGTTTTGTTTCCATAATGGAGCCACTTGTTGATTTGCTGAAACTTTGTGATTTGGATGTGCCTATGTTGGGTGACATCTACGAGGGAACTGACCATATGCTGGAAAGAATTCAAGAATTTCTTGAAGAGAAGGACCGTCTTTTGCTTGGCACCATAAAGGACATACTCATTAGTAGATGGAACAAATACAATACCCCTCTACATTCTTTAGCCTATGCCTCAAACCCAAAGTACTATGATGAGGTATACTTGGTAAATTTGGGGGTAGGAGGAAGGCCCCAAACAAAGACAATGAGGTGGCCATTGGTTTTAGAACAACAATTTCAAAGTTTTTCTCTGATCCAATGGAGCTCTCAGAGCTAAAGAACCAATTTACATCCATCATCACAGGGAGTGGTGCATTTGGAAATGTAAATGCACTTGCTGATAGGGGAAAATTGGCACATATTTCATGGTGGGGATACGATGGTGCCCAAACTCCAGAGTTACAAACCCTTGCATTTAGAGTTCTTTCACAGGTTTGCATCTCTTCAGCAGCAGAGAGAAATTGGAGCACTTACGGGTTTATCCATTCAGTCAAGAGAAACAGATTTCAATTAGCAAAGGCAGAAGATCTTGTGTACATTCACTCTAATCTTCGCCTCATCTCTCGATCGAGGCCAAATTATAATGAGGGTCCTTCGAAGCTATGGGATGTGAATCCTAAGGATGCAGACTGGGATACCCCTAAGTGCTTGATGGCTAACCTCTCTTTGACTAGTCCTTTAGATCCTTTTGTTGTTGGAGATTTAGATGAGGCATCCATGCCTAGATCTAACTCAATTATAGCAGGTTCTTTTGCATCTGTTGTTGGTGGGAAATTTGGTAGTACTAGTCGTGTTGCATCTGTTAGAATATAATGGATGTGCTCGTTTTACCATTGACAATATCGCTATTGTCACCCAACCATAGGCCGAAGCCACCCTCCGAGCACCTTAACCTTGACAGAGAATCACTTCGGAAGCAAACCCTAGGCTAGATAGCCAAACAAGGGGTAGCGCATCTTTCCCCAAGGATAGCGCACCAACAAGAGTTGATCAGATAGTCCAAACCCTAACCAAGAGATAGTCCAAGCCAAACATGATCTGCTAGCTGCAGCAGCTGCAATGGCAGCTCTCCAAACCTGCGCACAAAACTGGGCACTGCAGTGCGCACAAGTGTTGCTCTGCAATTCTGAGACTACCTACCAGAATGAAGACTGGCCTCCTGTATTTATAGTAATTTTGGCTAACTGTCTGGGCCGACTTCTCATTCTGGGTATCTATTTGTTCAGTATATATTATTTCTTCTGGCCGACTTCTTCTCTTGGAGGCTAATAACCTAATACAAGTTATCTTCTTGAGCCGACATGTCTTCTAGGGTTATTAGCCAACTCATTAGGGTTTCTTCTTGCTTCCCGGAATATTCTATTCTCATCAAGTTTACACGTGGAGGTAAATACCTCCCGCAGCTACCATAATATCAACACTCCCTCCTAGCTAGGGAGGTATTACAGGTAATGGTCTTGAGCACAACCATATCATTCACCTGGTAGCATCAACATAGTTGTATGGACTATCTTATGACTATATCATGAGCACCATCATCATCAGTGTCATCAGCTGCATCATCTCTCGAAACCATACTCTATCTGAGTAATCAGACATGATGCTCACTCCACAAAGTGACACAAGAGCCATTCTTCTAATCTAGAAGAGTAAATGTTTTGAACCATTTTCTATTTGGGAAATCTCTGTTCATTGATCATTCATCTGGCTGATAATTATTTTCAACACTGTTGATAGTCTTCAAGGCAATTAGAACAATATCATTCAATAGAACACAACTGTGTCTATCCATAGTAGTACACAACTACAATCCAGTGGTATACTACCACACCAAATACCACACAAATACTTGATCAAACAGTGGAACACATCCACCACAGTAGTATACATCTACTGTCTAGAAACATACAGTCTTCATAACAATCATCTGATATCAACCTGCACAGAAACAATGTTATGATATAAAATGAATCATTTGGGCCATTCTTCCACTCACATCTGTGAGATCTTGGAAGAGC
>JZKD02S1677948.1:12900-33473 GCA_000966675.3 Picea glauca
AGGAAAAATGCCATGCGAGCTCTGCTATCTGGATTAGGGTTTCGGATTCTAGCTGAACTGCTGCACTCCCAGCCCCGTTGGGGGCATGATTCAGAAGGAAGGGGGGTGGAATGGCGCCTCCTACAGTCAAGCTACTGCGAATGGAAGCATCAGCGAGGGGTTTAAGAGGCCGCCCTTTGAGCCTTCGCCGGACCTGTGAGCCACACTTATCACGAAAGGAAACTTCAAAGACCGAGAGATGGACATCGACCCGAAAAACACGGTTGCCTTTGCTACAGTGCCAATACCTTGGCTCCCTGGAAAATGCATTCCTCAAGCGTCGCAGGCCTCGAAGTACACGGTCAACTCTCTGAGGATAGAAGAGAAAAAACAGTATATGAGAGACCATGCCCTAGTAGGGAAATTCCTAGGGTTATGGCCATCAGAAAGGGATCTAATCAAATGGATACAGTATTAGTGGAAACCAAAAGGGCACTATGAATTGCAATTGGGTTCAAAGGGATTTTTCACAATCATACTGCACAATCTCGAGGACCGCACTCGCATCTTTGATGGGGGACCGTACTTTTTTAACTCAGACGAACTCTTTTTAAGATTCTGGACCGAAAAGTTCAGCACTGAGAAAGAAGATTTCGCCCACGCCCCAGTGTGGATCCGACTGTACTCTCTCCCCCAAGAGTTTTGGCTGGAAGAGGTATTGGTCGGTATAGGCAATACCATTGGAATCTATGTAAAGTCTTTAGAAGCTACCAAACAAAGGCGATACACCTCTTATGCGCGCATTTGTGTATACTTGAATATAGAAAAACCATTGCCGTGAACCATCATCCTCGAATACCAAGATGAAGATTGGATCCAAACCATCGACTACGAACACATTCCGTTTCAGTGCCGAAAATTCCATGAACATGGACATCTGTTCAGAGAATGCCCCCTCAATGCGGCTCACAAAGAAGGGAACCCAGAGGACAGAAAAGACAAGGACGTCTTCATTCAACCAGGAGGGAAAAGAAGACAAGCAGGGCGAAGGCAGCAAAATCAAGTAAGTAAAGATCCCTCTACTAGTAACAAATTTGCAATTTTACAAGATCAACCAGAGGACCCTCCAACCAAGATAACTCCCAATGAGCTTCCTGTGGATAACCCCTCCCATTCTAAGGGACAGGAGGAAGATCGACCATCACAGGGAAAGGAAGGAAGTCGATCACCCCCCACAAACCACAGAAGGGGATCCGCAAGATCTCTTGGATATCGAGGACGGGGACGCCGATATGGAAATCGAAGAGCAAGATTTGGCCGGGGTGGACCTAGAACACCTCGAACATGCCTACAGGCAGCAAAAACTGTACATTATACCCCCGGGACCAATTACGGAAAGTACATAAGGTTTTTCTCAACTCCTCCGCCGGTTCCTCAGCGCGATCCAGTAAGGGCTTGGGGATACAGAGCGGTCGATCAAAGAACTAGAGTAAAACCCAGAAAGATGACAAGAAAAGAGGCCGGAAGTCTACAAACAAACTCATACAGGAAATAGGGCATTTTACGGTCAACTTAGGGAAAATCCACCTCATCTCAGATATTTTTCCTCCCCTCGCTACCCCCCCATCATCATGAAGATTATCTCTTGGAATATTAGGGGCCTCAATGGACGTAGCAAGAAAAAATTGCTACGGGATCTGATCTTTGTAGAGAAACCGTATATATTACTACTTCAACAAACAAAATGCTCAACTGAAGACATTGATAAGCTTATCCCCTATTGTTGGAAGCAAGGGGAAGTAATGTCAACAGCCGCTACAGGCACAACTGGAGGATTAGGTGTTATATGGAACCCAACCACAGTGTTGCTAGAGAATTTTATTACCACTAAATGGTCTATTACAGCAGACTATAGGCTTATAAGATCCAATAAACCTGGCCACCTAACCAATGTATACGGCCCAGCCAACCCAAGGGACAAACATGCATTCCTCAAGAGCCTGGAAGACCTCTCCAACCTGACTAGCCACAATCGCTGGACCATAGGGGGAGATTTCAACCTCATTCAAAATCTGGAAGAGAAAAAAGGGGGCTCACGACGCCTAGATCAAGACACTAATGACTTCAACAGCCTCATAGATAAACTCAATTTGATCGACTTGGAAGCTATCAATGGCACCTTCACTTGGACAAATAGAAGAACTGGATCACACCAAATTGCTTGCAAACTTGATTGCTTTCTAATCTCTAATTCCCTTATGCTAGAGGGAATAGCCATGGAGGCAAGTATCCTGAATATTCATGGCTCAGATCACTGGCCCATTCAGCCGTGGATAGAAGTGTCAGCGTCACCAGGGAAAAAACCATTTCGGTTCGAGCAATTTTGGCTCAACCATCCAGACTTCCAAGCTAATATCCAGGACTGGTGGAGACAGGCGAAGGTTACACATGGCTCTAAGATGTTCATATTTCAGCAGAAGTTAAAAAACCTTAAACAACTCATCAAGACCTGGAATAAGCACACCTTTGGCAACATCTTCGACTCCCAAAGACATTTGTTAGAGCAAATGAAGATGATTCAAACCCAGATCCGTCTGCAAGGCTTAACGGACGAGTTGAAAGTCCAGGAAGCAACAACTGCACAACAATTGGAGGCCAGAAAATCACAGGAAGAGATTCTATGGAAGCAAAAATTACGCATCCAGTGGCTCAAGTAGGGGGATCACAACACTAAGTTCTTCCACAGATCTGTCATGCAACACCGCCACTCCAATAGAATCACGCACTTAACTTCCACTACCAGTGAGCCTATTCTCTCCCACGAAGACATGGAGGCAACACTGACTGATTATTACAAAAACCTCCTCACGAAACCCTCTCCGAACAGATCGAAAGCCATAGCCAAAATAACGCAACATGTGCCTTCCCTCATCACCAGAGAGAAAAACTTGGCTCTACTTCGGCCCATCACAATCGAGGAGGTGGATCGGGCTCTGCAAGACACTCCAAAAGGAAAGGCACCCAGCTCGGACGGATTTACCAGCGATTTTTTCCACCACTGTTGGTCGATGATCAGAGTAGAGGTATGGGAGATTATGGAAGACTCCCGCACTACTAGACAGGTCCTTCAAGCTCTTAATGCCACCTTCCTCACTCTCATACCCAAAGAGGGGCAGGCTCACCACCACAAGTAGTTCAGACCCATAGCCCTATGCAACGTCATTTATAAACTTCTAACTAAGGTGATAGCCCGTAGACTTAAACCCATTATGCCTACTATCATCTCCCCAGAACAATCTGGCTACATAGAGGCAGACAAATCTTGGATAGCGTTATTCTTGCTCATGAGGTGATTCACTCTCTGCAGAAAACTAAACTGCTAGGTATGCTCCTTAAATTAGATCTCTCTAAATCCTTTGATAAGATAAGCTGGGACTACATGAGGGAATTGCTCCTCGCCTTTGGCTTTGACAAACTTTGGGTGACTTGGATCTTGAACCTCACCTCTACTGCTTTCTTGTATATCCTTGTTAATGGCGTCCCCTCCCGTCCCTTCACCCCTTCAGGAGGAATTAGACAGGGAGACCCTCTCTCCCCCTTCCTTTTCATTATCATGGCAGAAGGTCTCAGTCGAAGCATTCAAGCGGTAGTTGCAAACAACACTCTGGCAGGTCTACCGTTGCATGGCATCTCACCTCCTATTTCACATAGTCAATTTGTGGATGACACGCTCCTGATGGGCACCCCAACGGTACGGGAAGATGTTAGCACTTGGTAAATTTCCTAGAGGTTGAAAAAGAAGAAATCTACAAAGGTCACTTTATCCAACCACTTTTAAAGCTGGGATCTAGCCCTTCCAGCTTCAGAGAGGGATCTCTCTATATGATTTAGCTTGTTTATAACTTTAGATGTTAGGCTAGGTAGAAAGATAGGAAGGTTTTGTTGTTAAAGTGTTTTTTTAAATTGGTTGAGACAGTCTACACATCCATTGGGCTATGGGGTGTGTGTTTAAATAAATATGAAATACAACCAGAAATGATAAAGAGGACTTCCACAGGGCGAGATAATATACTCACTGGATATTTTAGTAGCTTAAATGATGGACATAAGAAAAGATGAGAAAGATAAATTCAACTAAGAAGTAGTTAAGAATTTCTTAATTGAAAACATCAGAAGATAAACATTCAAAATCTTTAAAGTCGGAAACAGGGTATCCAAGATAAATCCTGCAACATGCGTTACTCTTAAAGATTAGTTTCAGAAAACAATATGATCACAAAGCAAGAATAACATTCAACTTAGAGAATAAACTTCACCAGTAAATACACACAAGAATCCTATAAAAGTGCCTCCTCTTTATTAATGGCAGATCTCCAAAAAATGTTACAGTCTGATAGCGTCAGGGTGTAAAGATCAACAACCCTCAATAGTTCGAAAGGTGAAGTATTTATAATTCAAATTACAAACGTTCCTGTCATAACTGATCAGGACGTCCTCATTCTATTTTTAGTCTAACTAATTTAACTAATCAAAACTGCTTGATGACTTGGTGTAACTGCTTGCTGAATTCTGGGGTAGGCCGTTGGCAAGGTTTCTGCACAACCTCTTCTGACTGGGCTGGTGACTGGACCTGGACAGCTCGTCTGCTAATCAAGCAAATCGCAGAGTTCCTCCCATCTGAGATGACTAGGCACAGTGACTTTGAGCAGTCTCCAATACACTTCATCCATTTCCGTATATTTGGCGAATGTGGGCTTGGTGAGGAATATGTATCGAATCTCGTGATGGATGCTGATGTCAAATTGAAGAGCGTTCAGGAATGCTTTGCCAGTGATGCTCCCTTGTATGCTGGCGAACTTTGAACTGTCCTTAGACACTTCAGACAGTCTCTTTTTGTAATCTGGGAGTGTCATTAGTTTATCATTAATAACCTTCAGACTGGGGAGACCTTTCTTCTGGAGAGCCTGGATCTTGTTGAAGAATTTATGTACCCCTAGGTCCATGGTCTGAACCTTTTCTTCTAGTTGAAGCATTAATCCCCTTTTGGTCAAAACTCTTTTGACCTCAAGGATGGTCTCTGTTCTGTCCTCGATGATCAACTCTTCTAGCTATTCTCTGGTCTTTGAGTTTAGGAATTTGATGATCTCATTTGCCTGAGTTGGTCTATCTCCCAATTCTACTCTGATCTTTTCAATGGCTTGTTTACTTCTCTGGACCAACTCGTTCTGCTCAAACATGATTTGGATCATGGGTTATATTTCATTTATGGACTTTGTGATATCTGTCCATACATTCTCTTTGACCTCAGCCAAAGTCTTCCCTGCCACTGTTTGCTTTTGGAGCTGCTGTAATTCCTTATTGAGATGCTCAGTCACCTGCTTTTCTTTGGAGAGACTGATTTGGAAAGATGTTTTGAGTTCCTGGAGGTTCTCAACTTCCTTCTTAAGCCTGCTGATTTCTGTCTCTTGCAGGTTCATCTTTTCCATGGATTTGGCAAGGTCGGTTGTTCCCTCTTGTGGTGTCACTAGTGTTGCGGATGGAATTGTTGTTACTGCTGCTGTGCCTGCTCCTGAAATTGGGATGGCACTCAATGGAATGAATTCCATTGGCTTCATCTGTTCTTTCTCTTTCAATAATCTCTCCATCTCAGCTTCCATTTCTTTGAGTTGAGCATTCTGCTCCATGAGCAGCTTTAGCATCTCGTCCTTCTCGCCTTCTTTCTCTGCTATCTCCTTCGCCTGTGAATCCTCTGCAGGCGGGAGTTTCAGTTGTTTTCTTAAGGAGGCGATGTTTGCATTCTTCTTCTTTATCATCTCTTCTGCGACTTTGACATTTGAAGGATCATAGCCGATCTTGAGGACCAACTCCTCCAAAGTCTTAATCATGTTGTCCTTCGCAAAGGATGATATCTTCTCTAGCTTAAGTTGCGTTTGAGCGTTGTTGAGTGACACCTGCAGCTTTGCCGTTGAAGCAGAAGCATGTGCCAATGTGTGAAATACCATCTCTCCAGTCTGTTTGTGCAAATCCATCTGATTTGATGGGTGCACGTCCTTCATCTAGAACTCGAAGGTGGCCCTCTTGTAGTCTGTGATTACCTTGGGTTATGGTACCTGTGCCTGGAGGAAGGCCATGTGCATCTTGGCCTTTTCTGTGTCAAATGAAGACAGCAGCCTGTGCTATGCAGTTGACATTTGCTTTCGAAACTGAGCATAGGTGTTGTTGGTAAGAGTCTAATTCTTTTTCTTAATCATCTCATACTTCTCGAAAATACTCAACTTGGGCCCAGTCTTTCCCTGCTGAGTACCCAATGGAGAGTCTGTGACTTTCTTTGGCACAACTGGGGTGATTTCCTTATGTAGGCTCGACCCGAAGGGTGGAATGACAGAATTAGTCACTGTGGTAGGCGAGACCTCTTTCTCACCAGTAGGGCTGGGAACTGTGGATGTCTTGGGCCTCTTAGTATGTAATTGGAACTCTTCAGACGACACCTCCGTGACAGGTGAAGATGATTCTTGTCGAGGCATTTTTTCCTTGGGGACCTATGGAATTGACGTTGGTGGCACAGAAGTTAGAGGAATCTGCTGCTCTACCTCAACCAAGGTGTCAGGCACCCACACAGTCTGGTTGGCGAATTTTTCAATCTCGGGCTTAGCTTCCTGAACATACGGGATATTTTTGTTCTTCACCCACATTATTGAGATGAACCCGTATGGATCATAGTGCCATGGGAAGCTTAAGAAAAACTTCATCTCTCTCAGCATCCGGTCAGCTTCTTCTCCGGCTCCTCGACTATTGCATATGAAGGAACCAATCTGCCCCTTGATCCGAAGCTACTGCTTTTTCTTCAAAGACACGAAATGGATATCATCTGAATTCATGATTTGTCTTATATATTCTAGAGCAAAGATTCTTACCGGCACATACTTAGGCATCTTGTAAGGTGCTAGCTCACACCCGAATACTCTGATCTCGGTATGGTTTTGATACAGGTACCAATCTCCGGTCTTGGTGTTGTCCGAGAGATGCAGAATTCTCTGGACTTCGTCGTTTATTCGAGGCTCGGGCCTGCCGCTTAACATGCTTACCACAGGGTGGTAGAATAGGTCAATGAATTCTTTGAAGTTGTACTCTGTGGAGTTATGCTTCATCAAAGAGGTCCATGTTGTGACTGGATGAGGCCTTCCATCTGCGTCCATCTTCTGCATGGAAAAACTAAATTTATCTGCTTGAAAGTAGACAAACATGTATGCCAGTATAGAAGAATATCTGAACATGCTTTCCGTGCCAAAATTCATGAACTGTTCGTGAATATTATCAGCCAAGAAGGTGTTTTAATCAAACTGTGTTGTGGGTTTTTCATCATTGGAGAAAATGGATAGAAAACCCAGAATGGGCTCATCTACCCACTGGTCGGAATAGTAACCTAGCAGGGCACAAAGGGAGGAAATGACTTGATTTCCTTTGGTAGAGAACATGCATGACAGGTAAGGGGGATTTGTGGAATGGAATTGAGCGAAGGTGGGAAGGAAAAGCTCGAAAATTTGAGCTCTCTGGGGAAAATTCATCTTCTGGTATAACTCAGTAAGGATTTCTAGGTTGAAAGGGGACGCAGATTCAGCACAGGGAATTTGCATCATCTGGTCTATGTCTTCGGGAGTGATGAGGAACAGGGTGTCTCCGGATGAGGATATGATGGCTCTCTATTCGGGGATGTAGTGAGCTTGGCATTTAAGTGCGAACTCAGGGAAATGGTGAATCTGGGGAAAAAGGTAAAGGGGTAAATTGGACTCCCAGAGCCCAATTTCATCGCTCTGGTCCAGGAAAACCTCCCGGAGCCATTACTGGAGGTCTGAAAAATCGAAATCATACTTGGTATCAGTGATCAATCTGTCTTTGTCGACCAATGGGATTTTATCCAGGTCGATAGGAGGTGAGAGAAAAGGATTCTCCTCTCCTTCTTCTTGTCTAGGCTTTGGCGCCATCTCTGCAACAGTACCTGCAATAAACACGAAGTTAGTGGGGTCGAATGAATGTGGGTGAAAGCGACATGATGTAACGAAGGGACTGGCTATGATATTTTTTGGTGCGACGAGTGAACAGCGAAAATGGAGGAGAACGGTAATTTTATTTAAAACTGGGGTTGGTTGGACGCGGGAGACAGGTCAGCAGGATAACGGGTATGTTATCCAGTAATAAATGGACAACGGGCCACTTGGGGTGAGATGGCAGGTGACGGTGGCCAAAACATACAGATGGGTGATGTGGCTGCTAGGGATTGGCGGTGAAAGTCACAATAAGGGGTTGTTCATGAGTGAAAAGGGGGTAGGGGACTGACAACAGTTATGGGATGTCACATACCTCGGAGGCAAGTGGAACAAGTGGAAGATGACGTCCATGAGTGACGGTAGTTGTCAGATAACAGATGGTGATGGGACTTTGGGACCAATAGTATGACACCACGTATGACAAGGGGCCCTCCAGAGGGAAAAACTATTCTGGACCCCCCCCCTCGGTTAAAACCAGATCATCAGGGGGGTCCGAAATCCAATTAGAGTCGTTGATCTACGCGCCCTCTTCCTGGCCACAGATCTTAGCGCGTCGTTTATCAGTCATTCCGGACCCCCCCCCTCAGTTAAAGGCAGAACAGACGGGGGGGTCTGAAATCCAATCTGGATCGTGGATCTGAGCGCTCGTTCCTGGACCGTCCATATTTGCACAAGTATTATCACCGATTCCGGACCCCCCCCGGTTAAAAGTAGAACGGTCGGGGGGGTCCGAAATGCTCTGTGCGCCGTAGATCTGAACGCTGTGATCTAGACTGTCAAAAAGTACAGGGGGCATAAATGGGGAGTGGAAAAGCACATGTGCTGGGGGAAAACTTAGGATATATGCATTTTATGGGTTGTTTCCCCCAAATTCAAAAATACACCACCATTGGGCTTCGACCAAACTATCCTTTAGACATTTGAGACATGGTGTGACATTTTACATCAAGCTGGTTTTATTGGAGTGAACCAATGAAGCAACTAACCTACATGCTAACCTATCTTCCTATGACAGTTAACCCAGATTAAACTGTTGGGTTAAGAAATTACTCTACCCTGGGGCTATGTGACTAGGATTAGACAATCTGGCCAGATTTATTCACTAATCTAACCTAGACACTTTGGCTAAGATTAAATTGTTTAGCCAAATCATTCACTACACTATCAACGTCAAATTTAAAAAGAACTTGGCCATGCTTGAAAGGTATGGCCAAGTTACTATTATTGCATGGGGCTTTCATTTCAATTATTTTATGCCCTCTTTTTCTTTTCTTTTTCTTTTTTCTTTTCAAATTATTTGCAGAATGAAAAATCATTTGTCAACAAAAATACTAGAGACAGATAATATCCCAGTCACCAGTTGATTCCCATAACTTATGGGGTGATAACAGCGGCTCCACCTAGGGATGGTACTTTCCCTGTGAAATGCCAAGAATCCTGGTTCCTGTAGTCCTGAAAATTTCTGCCTAGCAGTCTTCATTGGTTTTATTCTCAAAAATTGGAAAAACAGTGGTCAGCAACTCAGGGCCTTCACTTCGGGCTTCAACCAACTGACTAATGTTCCTCACTTAGAAAATGCAAGTGAAAAATGAAACTTAAACTGGTATGTACAATGGAGAGTGAGCACTCAAATCTTCTACTGAGGTGGGACATAATGTTTCAGCATTCTGCCATTCACAGGTGCTCCTGTCAAATCTGACCCATCGGCGTTGTTTAGAAAGAAGGCATTTTTTCCCCTGAAATCTTGGAACATGTATGGCCCTGTCCACAAATTGTCAAATTTTCCATGCTTTCCCTTGTCTTCATTCCTGGCATCCCATCTTAAAACCAAATCTCCCAGCTCAAAATCATCCTCCTTGGTTCGTTTGTCAAAGATCTTCTTGATGTTTTCTTGGACGACCTATGTTTTGTTGAAAACATCCTCCCTAGACTGCTGCAACTGGATCATCTGGTTGATCCTTCTCTGTGAGTCATTTGGCTCAGCTTGTACTTCTTGAAGTAAATTCATGACAGGAACTCCCAATGAAGTGGGGAAAACTACCTCTGTACCATAGACCAGCTGGTATGGTGACATACCAATTGACCTTTTGGTGGTCAGTCTGTCAACCCATAAAGCAAACACCAACTTATTGTGCCATGATTTTTTGTTTTCCTGCAATGTTTTCTTGATGATATTTACCAAAGTTTTGTTTGAAGATTCTGCCAGCCCATTCCCATGAGGGTAGTAGGCTGTGGAATTCCCCAAACCAATGTGATACTGGTTGCAGAAATCTATGAGTTTTTTCGACCGAAAGGCAGCTGCATTGTCATTTATAATCTTTCTAGGACAACCAAAACGAGATAAAATATTATTTTCAAGAAATTTAATAATAACAGAGTCAGTGGCTTGCCTTCTTGGTACTGCCTCGATCCATTTGGTAAAATAATCGATGGCAGTAAGAATCCACCTGTGTTGGCCTGAAGAAGGGGGGTGTATTTCTCCAATGAAGTCGAGCCCCCATTTCTGAAAAGGGGCTTCAACTGAGATTGGTTTCAGAGGTAAAGGAACGAGTTTCCTTTTGCCTTCAAACAGTTGGCACTGGTGGCATGTTGTTACCTTTTGATGCACATCGGCAAACAGGGTGGGCCAGTAGAATCCATCTCTGAGTATTTTGTTGGCTGTGACCTTCCAGTTCAAATGGCCACTGCATTCTCCTGCATGAAACTCTTGCAACACTTTATCAGCTTCACCTTTCAGTAAACAATTTAACAGAATGCCTGCAGGATCTTTCCAATACAAATTTCCTTCTAGAATACAGAATTTCAAAGCTTTCAACTTTAAAAATCTAGCTTTAGTCTTAGTCAAACCAGGGGGAGCTTGTAAATTTTGTAAAATGAATATATGGTTTGCATACCATGGAGAGTTGAGAAATACCTCTCTCATGTTTGGAGTCGCCATCTCACCCTGTTCATATGCCACATCTAGAAAATTAATGCCAAGAGCATGAAAGTTAGATTCAACCATTAATCTAGCAAGGCCTTGACCTTTGATTAGTTTAGTGGGCTTAATCTCTAAATCGTATTCTAAAATGACAGCAATCCATTTTCCCCTTCTTCCATTCGGATTGTCCTGTGTCAAGATGTCCTTTACTACTGCATTCAGAACATAAGCTATGGTGTGGGAATGGAGAATGTAGACCCTAAAGTCTTTTAGGGCTTTTACCAAAGAAAAAGCTTGCTTCTCCATGATCTTGTAATTCAGAGCAGCATCTCTTAATGATTTGCTAAAGAAAGCTATGGGTTGTTCATACCCTTCACTGTTCTTCTGTAGTAACACCACTGCTATAGTATGTTCAGAAGCAAAAGAAAAGAGATAGAAATCCTTAGTAAAATCCGGACTGATCAAAACAGGGGCTTCTGTGAGTGCTCGTTTGACTTGTTCGAAAGATTCTCTGGACTCAGAGTCCCATTTTATTTTTACGTCTTTTTTAAGCATGTTTGTAATGTTCATGAGGAGTTCTGCCAGATTGGGAATGAATCTTCGTAAAAATGTAATTCTTCCGATAAAAGATTGTAGTTCTTTGAGGTTCCTCGGATGTTCTAAATTTTGTATAGCTTCGATTCTGCTAGGGTCTATTTTGATTCCCTCTTTAGAGATGATGTGTCCCAAAATTTTTCCTTCTTCTAATCCGAAAAGGCACTTCTTAGGATTTAAAGAAATTCCAAACCTCCTACATTTCTCGAAAACTCGTCTGAGGTGCCTTAGGTGTTCATCATCAGATTGGGAAAACACAGTCACATCATCTAGATAGACGACAATGAACTTGCCTAATTCTTCCACGAAGGCGATATCCATAGCTCTCTGGAAAGTGGCTCCTGCATTCATCAGACCAAAAGGCATTTTCACATACATTAAAGTGCCCCATGGTGTAGTGAAGGCAGTTTTGTCTTGGTCGTCTGGGTGGACTAAGACTTTATTGTAACCCGAGAAACCATCCAGCAGAGAAATTCGAATGGACCCGACCACCCTTTGCAGGATGTGGTCCATTTTCGGCAAGGGGTAATTATCTTTCAGGGAGACTTTATTTAGATTTCGAAAATCTATGCAGAGTCTGATTTCCCCGGTTTTCTTACGTGTAGGGACCAGATTAGAGACCCACTTGGAAAAACGTATTGGAACTATGATCTTGGCATTGTACATTTTCTTGATTTCCTTTTCTACTAGGGGAAGCAACTTGGGATTTATCCTCCTAAGTTTCTGTCTAAATGGTTTTTGGTCTTCTTTTATTGGAATCCTGTGTTGTATGATGCTGGTATCATAGGCTTTCAAATCTTCATATCCCCAGGCAAAGACATCTGAATATTCTTTGAACAGTTCAATGTACTTGAGTTTTTTCTCTGGGGGTAATGATTTAGACAGTTTGACCATCCTAGGTTTATCTTCAGTCCCTATATTACAGTCTTCTACCTCTTGTCCATGAGCTTCGATTTTTGGTTTTTTGGCTATGTCATTAGAATCGAACAAGTCCTCTAAAGGAACTAGGCCTCTAGGTAAAACATTGCTTTTCAACTGTAAAACGTCAGCATCCAATTCATCATCACCTAATTGTCCTGAATCTACTATATTTACACTATCAATTTCAAAATCAGAATTATTTACATTTTCATCTTCATTCTCTAAATCTATATTTGTACATTCAAAATTGTTTTTGCATTGCAGAAAATCTTCAATTTGATCGTCATTACCAGATACTTGCCAGTACCTGATATTGTCAGGAACAGTTGGTCTGCATCTCACCTCAACAGTATATGGACGAGTCGAGCGGAAAGGAATCTTACAGGTGGCTGCTGAGGTGGCCAATCCGTCTGCCAGTATATTTTGTCCCCTCGGCATTACCTGCAAATCAACCTCAGTAAAACACCCCAAGGAATCAAGAACAACATTTCTATAAGCGCTAAGACGGGGGTGTTTCACAACATACTCACCTTTAATTTTCTTGATTATTAACTCAGAATCACCTCTTACCATAATCTGTTTGGCACCAACCTTTTTCACAAGCTTCAGACCAACCATCAAAGCTTCATACTCGGCAACATTGTTGGTGCACTGGAAATTTAATTTGTAGGAATGATTTTCTGAGTACCTGTTTCTGTGATTATGCAGCTAGACTCCAGCTCCTGCTCCTTCTTTACTCACAGCTCCATCAAAATCCATGCTCCAGAAATCAGCGGGTAGCTCTTCAGTTATCACGTTCTTCATCTTTGCTACCTCAATGCTTTCTTGGCTTTCATCTTGACTAGATGTGTCTTCCATCAGCTGAGTATTTGTTTCTTCCGTATCACCATCATTGTACAAGATGAATGAATCTAAATCGGAATGCGTAGAGTAAAGGGGATAATTGTGCGGTTTCTCTTGGCTACTGACCATGTACTTCATCAATGTTTCTCTGTATAGCCTTCTCTGTTGCCCAAACACTGGGATAGTGGCATAAGACATATCCAGCTGCAGGGTTCCTTTCAACTTCGCCCCCCAAGACCGGGATAGCAACATTCCATATTTTGGTGGGATGTCTGCAACCACCACATCCATTACCATGCTTTTCGCAGGAATCTGAACCAAGGTGATGCATAGATCCTTGATCAAACCAATACATTTGACTTTGTTGGAGTCGAACGAGTGTGAATCCTTGTATGGTCTGGTGACCTCCAGTCCCAGTTTTTCCATTACTTCCTTAGGCATCAGGTTGTGGGAAGCACCTGAATCCAACATAGCGTTATGCAAGATCAAGTCGTGTATGTTCAAACTGATGTAAAAAGGAGCGACCTCACCAGTATCATCTCGACCATCTACTTCAGGTCCGAAAAGAATCTCGGGTTGATCATCAGTAAGGTTCACAGTGTCTGAATGACTAGCTGATCCAATGGTTAAGGCCTTCGTGCCTATGTCAGGTTCAATGGCCAGTGCTTTAATCACCTGTGAACGATAACCGCCTATGTTCATCAACTCTGTAAGTGGAATGGGAATTTTTATTTTGGCCAATTCCCCCTCAAGGCTGAAAGGTGTAGGGTTTCTGCTCATCGATTCTGGTTTGTCCACCGTATTCTTCTGCTTAGAAGTACTTGGTGGGTTAATAGGTGAAACCTCGGGCTGTGATGGCCTTTTCAGAATGGTGATGTTTTTCTTCACGGGAGCATCGTCTTTACTCTTCTCAGGGATCTTCTCAGCAATAGTTTTCTCAGGAGTCTTCTCAGTAGTAGTTTTCTCAGGAGTCTTCTTGGTCTCAGCTACCTTCTGTGTTTCAGTCGTCTTTTTTGGGGAATTCCCTTCTGTTTTCTTACTCCGCAGATTGTACTGACGATGTACCTCCAAAATAGCATTTTCAAAGGCCTGTTGTTCTACATCTTCAGCTTCTTCACACACTTTCGTTTGATTTAGAAGAAAGAGTTCCTGCTCTTCTTGGGTAAGGAAGATGGCTTCATTGTCGTGAATTCCCATGAGGTTGATGTGAGTTTCCTCCAATTCCTCAATCACCTCCCCTCCTTCATCAGCATAGTTTTCTTGCAATGGAGGTCTGATCTGCTAATCTGGACCTCTTTATTCTCTTTGATCTCTAGGATCTCTCTGTCTGATTTGAGGAGGGTTTCTCCTGAAGTTGGGATTCTGAACCTGCGGAGAAGGTGGGTTGTCTCTTGGAGGATTTATGTTTGACACCGTAAGTCTTCCCATCATTAGTTCCACTGCTCTGGTCAAAGAATCCAATCTGGAATCTGTGTTCGACGTGGACGATTCTTCTTTAATTGTGACTCTTCTTTCTGACCTCTGATGTGCCCTTTTTCCCAATAGATTGGCCTCCACACTTATAGCACTTTTCTGCATGTCCTCCAAGGTGGCAGAATTTCTTTCTCTTAGTTGGTATGACATATCGACATCAAATCCATCAGGGAATTTAATCAATGCCAGACCTTGTGGAGGTTTGATTTCGGTTGGAATTGTATTGTACAAGTTGTTAAACCAGGTGCAGTAATCATGTACCGTCTCACCTTGATTTCTTCTTATATTCTCGTATTCCGACAGTATTTGGAGAGGGTTTTTCTTTACCTCCCATCTGTCGAGAAAACTCCTTTGGAATGTGACAATGTTAGGGACTGAGGCGACATGTAAAGATTTGAACCATTTTTTTACGTCACCTGTCAAACTTTGGGCAAACAATCTCATTTGAACGTCAGCCTCATCAACTTCTTGCAGGTCAAAATAATCATTCATTTTGTCCACATGTTGTTGAGCGTTTAAAGGTCCCATTGCGTCGAACTGTGGAAGTCTAGTTTGGTAATATTGGGGCATGGAGTGTAGTGGCACAGCCAACACCAGAGGAGCATATCGGGCTGCCATGATGGGTGGAGGAGGTGGGACGACAACCTGGATGATTGGCGAGGTAGCGACTGAAGACGAGGACGAGGAGGGACTGGATAGTACTGAGGGAGTGATCTGTGATTTAGTCGTGGGAGACTGAACTTCGGGGGTTTGGGGTTGCAATGCAGTTGGGTCAAAGACGATTTCGGTCACAAAACTATTTCACCGTGTTCTAACCAGGCTTCGCTGTGCAAAAATTTCAAGGTCAGAGTTTTGAGAGGCAACAGGCTTCTCGGAAAAGGAAGGAGACTTATGAAGGGGAATATGACTCACTGAACCAGCAGCTAAGGGCTTTCGCCTAAGCAACCGTTCGGGGTTATCTATCACTATCGCAGGTTCTGGGTTTGGATGGGATCGGGTATGAACTTTCTTGGGAGCCAGAACTCTTTTTGGTTATATATATATATATATATATATATATATATATATATATATATATATATGTTTTAATTTTGCGGATCTGAAAAATAATATGTACAAAGTTTGGTCAACCTCTAAACATCATTTTCTTTTCAAATTTGAACGTTCTTTTTAGGGGAAAGAAAACGTGAAATTATCAATTTTAGTTGTCCCCAGTGGAGTCGCCATTATGTTATCACTTGGTAAATTTCCTAGAGGTTGAAAAAGAAGAAATCTACAAAGGTAACTTTATCCAACCACTTTTAAAGCTGGGATCTAGCCCTTCCAGCTTCAGAGAGGGATCTCTCTATATGATTTATCTTTGTTTATAACTTTAGATGTTAGGCTAGGTAGAAAGATAGGTAGATTTTGTTGTTAAAGTGTTTTTTTAAATTGGTTGAGACAGTCTACACATCCATTGGGCTATGGGGTCTATGTTTAAATAAATATGAAATACAACCAGAAATGATAAAGAAGACTTTCACAGGGCGAGATAATATAATCACTGGATCTTTTAGTAGCTTAAATGATGGACAGAAGAAAAGATGAGAAAGATAAATTCAACTAAGAAGCAGTTAAGAATTTCTTAATTGAAAACATCAGAAGATAAAACATTCAAAATCTTTAAAGTTGGAAACAGGATATCCAAGATAAATCCTGCAACATACGTTACTCTTAAAGATAAGTTTCAGAAAACAATATGATCACAAAGCAAGAATAACATTCAACTTAGAGAATAAACTTCACCAGTGAATACATGCAAGAATCCTGTAAAAGTGCCTCCTCTTTATTAATGGCAGATCTCCAAAAAATGTTACAGTCTGATAGCGTCAGGGTGTAAAGATCAACAACCCTCAATACTTCGAAAGGTGAAGTATTTATAATTCAAATTACAAACGTTCCTGTCATAACTGATCAGGACGTGCTCATTCTATTTTTAGTCTAACTAATTTAACTAATCAAAACTGCTTGATGACTTGGTGTAACTGCTTGTTGAATTCTGGGGTAGGCCGTTGGCAAGGTTTTTGCACAACCTCTTCTGACTGGACAGGTGACTGGACCTGGACAGCACGTCTGCTAATCGAGAAGATCGCAGAGTTCCTCCCATCTGAGATGACTAGGCACAGTGACTTTGAGCAGTCTCCGATGCACTTCATCCATTTTTTTATATTTGGCGAATGTGGGCTTAGTGAGGAATATGTATCGAATCTCATGCTGGATGCTGATGTCAAATTGAAGAGCGTCCATGAATTCTTTGCCAGTGATGCTCCCTTGTATGTCGATGAACTTTGAACTATCCTTAGACACTTCAGACAGTCTCTTTTTGTAATCTGGGAGTGTCATTAGTTTATCATTAATAACCTTCAGACCGGGGAGACCTTTCTTCTGGAGAGCCTCGATCTTGTTGAAGAATTTWTGTACCCCTAGSTCCATGGTYTGAACCTTTTCTTCTAGTTGAAGCATTAATCCCCTTTTGGTCAAAACTCTTTTGACCTCAAGGATGGTCTCTGTTCTGTCCTCGATCTTCAACTCTTCTAGCTCTTCTCTGGTCTTTGAGTTTACAAATTTGATGATCTCATTTGCCTGAGTTGGTCTATCTCCCAATTCTACTCTGATATTTTCAATACTTGTTTACTTCTCTGGACCAACTCGTTCTGCTCAAACATGATTTGGATCATGGGCTAGATTTAATTTATGGACTTTGTGATATCTGTCCAGACATTCTCTTTGACCTCAGCCAAAGTCTTCCCTGCCACTGTTTGCTTTTGGAGCTGCTGTAATTCCTTCTTGAGATGCTCAGTCACCTGCTTTTCTTTGGAGAGACTGATCTGGAAAGATGTTTTGAGTTCCTGGAGGTTCTCAACTTCCTTCTTAAGCCTGCTGATTTCTGTCTCTTGCAAGTTCATCTTTTCCATGGATTTGGCAAGGTCGGTTGTTCCCTCTTGTGGTGTCACTAGTGTTGCGGATGGAATTGTTGTTACTGTTGTTGTGCCTTCTCCTGAGATTGGGATGGCACTCAATGGAATGACTTCCATTGGCTTCATCTATTATTTCTCTTTCAATAATCTCTCCATCTCAGCTTCCATTTCTTTGAGCTGAGCATTTTGCTCCATGAGCAGCTTTAGCATCTCGTCCTTCTCGCCTTCTTTCTCTGCTATCTCCTTCACCTGTGAATCCTCTGTAGGCGGGAGTTTCAGCTGTTTTCTTAAGGAGGCGATGTATGCATTCTTCTTCTTTATCATCTCTTCTGCGACTTTGAAATTTGAAGGATCATAGCCGATCTTGAGGACCAGCTCCTCCTAAGTCTTAATCTTGTTGTCCTTCACAAAGGATGATATCTTCTCTAGCTTAAGTTCTGTTTGAGCGTTGTTGAATGACACCTGCAGCTTTGCTGCTAAAGCAGAAGCATGTGCCAATGTGTGAAATACCATCTCTCCAGTTTGTTTGTGCAAATCCATCTGATCTGCTGGGTGCACGTCCTTCATCTGGAACTCGAAGATGGCCCTCTTGTAGTCTGTGATTACCTTGGGTTTTGGTACCTGCGCCTGGAGGAAGGCCATGTGCATCCTGCCCTTTTCTGTGTCAAATGCAGACAACAGCCTGTGCTGCGCAGTTGACGTTTGCTTTCGAAACTTAGCATAGGTGATGCTGGTAAGAGTCTGATTCTTTTTCTTAATCATCTCATACTTCTCAAAAATACTCAACTTGGGCCCAATCTTTCCCTGCTGAGTACCCAGTGGAGAGTTTGTGACTTTCTTTGGCACAACTGGGGTGATTTCCTTATGTAGGCTCGACCCGAAGGGTGGAATGATAGACTTAGTCACTGTGGTAGGCGGGACCTCTTTCTCACTAGTAGGGCTGGGAACTATGGTTGTCTTGGGCCACTTAGTATGTAACTGGAACTCTTCAGACAACACCTCCGTGACAGGCGGAGATGATTCTTGTCGAGGCCTTTTTTCCTTGGGGACCTGTGGAAATGACGTTGGTGGCACAGAAGTCAGAGGAATCTACTGCTCTACTTCAACCAAGGTGTCAGGCACCCACACATTTTGGTTGGCGAATTTTTCAATCTTGGGCTTAGCTTCGTGAACATACGGGATATTTTTGTTCTTCACCCGCATTTTTGAGATGATCCCGTATGGATCATAGTGCCATGGGAAGATTAAGAAAAACTTCATCTCTCTCAGCATTCGGTCAGCTTCTTCTCCAGCTCCTCGACCGTTGCATATGAAGGAGCCAATCTGTCCCTTGATCCGAAGTTGTTTCTTTTTCTTCAAAGACACGAAATGGATATCATCTGAATTCATGATTTGTCTTATATATTCTAGAGCAAAGATTCTTACCGGCACATACTTAGGTAGCTTGTAAGGTGCCAACTCACACCCGAATACTCTTATCTCGGTATGGTTTTGATACAGGTACCAATCTCCGGTCTTGGTGTTGTCCGAGAGATGAAGAATTCTCTGGACTTCGTCATTTATTTGAGGCTCGGGCCTGCCGCTTAACATGCTTACCACAGGGTGGTAGAACAGGTCAATGAATGCTTTGAAGCTGTACTCTGTGGAGTTATGCTTTAGCAAAGAGGTCCATGCTGTGACTGGTTGAGGCCTTCCATCTGCGTCCATCTTCTGCATGGAAAAACTAAATTTATCTGCTTGAAAGTAGACAAACATGTATGCCAGTATAGAAGAATATTTGAACATGCCTTCCGTGCCAAAATTCACGAACTGTTCGTGAATATTATCAGCCAAGAAGGTGTTGTAATCCAACTGTGTTGTGGGTTTTTCATCATTGGAGAAAATGGATAGAAAACCCAGAATGGGCTCATCTACCCACTGGTCGGAATAGTAACCTAGCAGGGCACAAAGGGAGGAAATGACTTGGTTTCCTTTGGTAGAGAACATGGATGACAGGTAAGGGGGATTTGTGGAAGGGAATTGAGCGGAGGTGGGAAGGAAAATCTCAAAAATTTGAGCTCTCTGGGGAAAAGTCATCTTCTGGTATAACTCAGTAAGGATTTCTAGGTTGAAAGGGGACACAAATTCAGCACGGGAAATTTGCATCATCTGGTCTATGTCTTCGGGACTAATGAGGAACAGGGTGTCTCTGGATGAGGATATGATGGCTCTCTATTCGGGGATGTAGTGATCTTGGTATTTAAGTGCGAACTCAGGGAAATGGTGAATCTGGGGAAAAAGGT
Source organism: Picea glauca (assembly GCA_000966675.3). NCBI lineage: Eukaryota > Viridiplantae > Streptophyta > Pinopsida > Pinales > Pinaceae > Picea > Picea glauca. The sequence continues at coordinate 32,915 of JZKD02S1677948.1, forward strand.
AAAGGGGTAAATTGGAATCCCAGAGCCCAATTTCATCGCTCTGGTCTAGGAAAACCTCCCAGAGCCATGACTGGAGGTCTGAAAAATCGAAATCACACTTGGTATCAGCGATCAATCTGTCTTTGTCGACCAATGGGATTTTATCCAGGTCGACAGGAGGCGGAAGAAAAGGATTATCCTCTCCTTCTGCTTGTCTAGGCTTTGGCACCATCTCTGCAACAATACCTGCAATAAACACGAAGTTAGTGGGGTCGAATGACTGTAGGTGAAGGCGACAGGATGTAAGGGAGGGACTGGCTATGAGATTTTCTGGTGCGACGAGTGAACAACAAAAATGGAGGAGAACGATAATTTTATTTAAAACTAGGGTTGGTTGGACGCGGTAGACAGGTCAGCGGGATAACAGGTATGTTATCCAGTAATAAATGGACAACGAGCCACTTGGGGTGAGATGGCAGGTGACGATGGCCAAAACATACGGATGGGTGATGTGGCTGCTAGGGATTGGTGGTGAAAGTCGCAATAAGGGGTTGTTTATGAGTGAAAAGGGGGTAGGGGA